>JAVGWX010000004.1:131843622-131908622 GCA_036924085.1 Ariolimax columbianus | reverse complement strand
TATCAACTCTTCTGTACGCCTGTGAAACCTGGACTGTGTACAGACGATATACTAAGAAGCTTGACCACTTCCATCTGGGCTGCCTAAGGAAACTGCTAAACATAAAATGGCAAGATAGAATCACAGATGTAGAAGTTCTTTGGTGGACTGACGTGACAAGCATCCACACAACTCTGTGCAAATCGTAGCTATATGGACTGGCTATGTTGTCCACATGTCAGATGAGCTTGAGTCAGGCAAATAAGCTTGAGTCAGGCAAGCGAACTTGTGTCAGGCAAACACGTTTGAGTCAGGCAAGCGAACTTGAGTCAGGCAAACAAGCTTGAGTCAGGCAAGCGAGCTTGAGTCAGGCATGCGAGCTTGTCAGGCAAACAAGCTTGAGTCAGGCAAGCGAGCTTGAGTCAGGTAAGCGAGCTTGAGTCAGGCATGCGAGCTTGTCAGGCAAACAAGCTTGAGTCAGGCAAGCGAGCTTGAGTCAGGTAAGCGAGCTCACAGTGGCCAAATGAAACGTTACAAAGACACTCTGAAAGCCTCACCCTGTAAGTAAAACATTCACCCTGAAATCTGGGAGACCATTGTTGCTGATCGCCCTGCCTGGCGTAGTCGAATCTCTACTGGCACGACACATCTGGAGCAGACAAGAATCAAGAAAGCTGCACGTAGACGAGCGACACAAAAGGCAAGAGACGAGTTGCCTCCACCTGACGGTCAGACAGTGTTTCTCTGCCCCCAGTGTGACGGTCAGACAGTGTTTCTCTTCCCTCAGTGTGACGGTCAGACGTTTCTCTGCCCTCAGTGTCACGGTCAGACAATGTTTCTCTGCCCTCAGTGTGACGGTCAGACAATGGTTCTCTGCCCTCAGTGTGACCGTCAGACAATGTTTCTCTGCCCCCAGTGTGACGGTCAGACAGTGTTTCTCTTCCCTCAGTGTGATGGTCAGACGTTTCTGTGCCCTCAGTGTGACGGTCAGTCAGTGTTTCTCTGCCCCCAGTGTGACGGTCAGACAGTGTTTCTCTGCCCCCCAGTTTGACGGTCAGACAGTGTTTCTCTGCCCCCAGTGTGACAGTCAGAAAGTGTTTCTCTTCCCTCAGTGTAACGGTCAGACAGTGTTTCTCTGCCACCAGTGTGACGGTCAGACAGTGTTTCTCTGCCCTCAGTGTGACAGATGCTTTCGGGGTCGGATTGGTTAGACCAGCTACCTACGAGCCCACTCTGGGATTGACAGATGACAAAGTGGCCTTCTTCGGATACGATGTACAAACAAGAACAATATATGCATGAAGTGTCACTTAGCCCTTTATATGTTACATTTGGTTTTATACATCCCTTCATTTGTTACATTAGGTTTTACATATCCCTTTATATGTTACATGAGATGTCACATAGCCCTTAATATATGTTACATTGCCTTCCACATTTGTTACATTGCCTTCCACATATGTTACATTGCCTTCCACGTATGTTACATTGCCTTCCACATATACTACATTGCCTTCCATATTTGTTATATTGCCTTCCACATATGTTACATTGCCTTCCACATATGTTACATTGCCCTTCATATATGTTACATCGCCCTTCATATATGTTACATGAAGTGACAGACGTTAATAATAATGTTCGCTTAGGCGTCAACGACCCGTTGCGCCGAACGGTCACTACATGTCAAACTGCCAAGGCTATTTTCATGCGTAGAATGTCGACCAAAATCCCTACAGACTCCCTTGATCCCTTGATGGAGCCGAGTACTCGTTGCCTTGGGATGGGCACAACGAGGAGTATGTGTTAGACCAATGTTTGTGTCGGGCTTTCTGTGCCTGTCCGTGTCTGACCGTGTCTGACTACCTGCTGTTTTGTGTTCTTGTCCCGAGACCTCTGGATTGTGTCCAACTCTACGTGACCCTTGCTGTGCTAAGAATACGAGGTTAGGCGAGGTATCGTGTAACCTCCGGTAAAAAGGGGGGGGGGGGAGAGAAGGCGGCTTTAGTACTAGAAAGAAGGTCATTGAGTAGTGATAACCTGGAGGGAATTCTGGGTGCAGTAAATCGGAACGTCGAACGCCATCTTGGACGGGTTTCCCGCGATTTAAGCCAGGCATGAAATATAGCAAAATGTAGCGAAATGCAGCGTAACAAACAGGAAAACCGATCGAAAGCACATCAATTCCACAGAGTAAAGTCCTTTACACCCCCTGGTGGAGGAGTTGTGAATTATAATCCGAGCAGGAACCAGTAAACATCAGAAAACGACACAAACACCGGAGAGGGTCGAGAGCACAGCCATTCAGGCGAGGCCAATTTGCTTTAATCCCATTAGATAGCCGTTGATATATCTGTGACCAATACAGCTTGTTTCTCCTGTATCCTGGTACTAAACTACAACATGTGGCCACTACACAGCAACTATGTGGTTCGTACACAGATCAGTCTATTGCCAGTGACTGTTACACCAAGGCTTGCAATACTTCTACCTCTGCTCTAAATCAACTACTCTATCCGACCATGCGTGTAAAGTACACATGTGCACGGCCGGTGCTAAGTTCCCAGAATTCATTTACATGGATCACTATACAACCAGGTTTCCTAGCACCTCTAAGCTTTCTGGAATGAATTAACTGTTTGGGTAGTATAAGTTGCAAGTTGGTCTGTGCTGACTCATGGATCTGTGCTGACTCATGGATCTGTGCTGACTCATGAATCTGTACTGACTCATGGATCTGTGCTGACTCATGGGTCTATGCTGACTCATCGGTCTATGCTGACTCATGATTAAATGAATGGTATTTTAATTCTAAGCCTGCAGCTGCAAGTAAAATGAACGACGAAGGATATTTACCCGGCAGTCCTGGATGTGTCTGTCAGGTTTTCGTTCGTCTCTGGATTCGAGTCTACGCAATGTGTCTCTCAACTGCTGGTGTGCAATGTGTCCTATCTCTCAGCTTCTTGTGTCTGACCTGCTGTCTCTCATCTCTTGTCTTATCGGTTACTTGGCCATCAACTGCCTCCAATCTCTTATGTTAGATCAATCATTTCTAAACTCCTCTCTGTCCTCCCGGGCATGTTCCTAACATTTAGCATCTTCCATGTTCGTTGTTCCCAAACCTTTCTTGAGTGAGTGGCTGTGTTCCCTCCGGAATATTCCGACCAATGGTTAGCGCGCTGGGAAATGTGTTGATCTCGTGGGATAATTCCGACCAATGGTTAGTGCGCTGGGAAATGCGTTGATCTCGTGGCATAATTCCGACCAATGGTTAGTGCGCTGGGAAATGCGTTGATCTCGCGGGATAATTCCGACCAATAGTTAGTGCGCCATGAAACGCGATGTTCCCGTAAAATGTAATTAAATATTTCATCTAACATGTACGCTGGTTAACGGGTTTTAAAACAGAGCTATGGTAAAAATAAACCCTCCCAACGTATTTTATTGGTTCCCAAACCTTTTTATTGGTGCTCTGATAGGGCGACCCGTTGGTGGATCTGTAACACATGTTATATCAGGTGTTACATGCATTTCATATTTGTTACATGAGGTGCTCCATAGTTCACATTAAACCGAAAATCTCTAAATGAATTATTAGTCAAAAATATTAAAGACAAATTTAAGAAATGTAAATTTCAGTAAAATCAAAATGTCTTTAGGGGACGGCGTGGCCTAGTGGTTAAGTGGCACGGCTCACCCCAACTGGTGATGGAAGGTATAGGGCCAGGCAAAAGAGGAAGGGGTAGACCAAGAAGACGATGGTACCAGGATATCCAGGAAAGCCTGGGTAGGCCTATATCGGAGGCTGGAGTTTTGGCAAGGGAACGAGTTTCTTTCAGACAGACTGTGATGGGAGCGACGTTCTATAAAGGACATGCAACATGATGATGATGATGATGATCCAGTGGTCATAATGAGGAATGAGTTCAGTTGTTCTCGTGTCATTTAAGATCGATGACAATTTGTCAGTAGCTTTAACTTCGTCCACCTCTAGCAGACGTGACCACGCCAGACACCTGTACATACTGTCATACGAACGTATTCAAACAGATATATGAGCTAGTCCGATCGCAATGGTGGCTCTGTTTCATCAGCTTTGAAATCTTCGTGACATGTGGTTTGTTGAACCATTTTATCTACAGCTCGAGGGCCTTGTGAAAATTTTCTCTAAATCCATGGAGCGCTTTTATCCAGTCGGCTCCTGTCTCCTGCGGGAACTCAACGAGAACCCCAAGTAGAGAAATGGACTTGGTTTCCTTACGACAGGTAATGTCTGAAGACAGCCTATCAAATAATGGAGGTAAACTTCATTCGTTAACTCTTCTCTTCCTCGAAACACTTCCTTCTCCGACGTCGTCATCGTCGTGATGTTTTTCTTTTCACTGACTTGCCGCCTGCTTTCATCATCATGTAGTGTGCATCGATTCTTTTCACTTTATCTCCTCTCGTAGTCAACGTTTCTCTTTGTAATTTTAAATCTAGCAGTGATTTCAGAAGATGGACTGAAGTTTGAAGTTCTAGTGTTCCTTTTGTAGATTTCTGCTGACTCTATAGATCGGGTCTAGACCAACAGATCAGAAATCTAACAGGTGCCTTCTTAAGACTAATAAATTAGATCTGACCTGAGTTCCTATGTTAGGTCACCCGTGTCCCTATGTTAGGTCACCCGTGTCCCTATGTCCGGTGACCTCTGTCCCTATGTCCGGTGACCAGTGTCCCTTTGTTTGGTGACCTGTGTCCCTATGTCCGATGACTTTTATCCCTATGTCCGGTGACCTGTGTCGCTATGGCCAGTGACCTGTTTCCCTATGTTAGGTCACCCGTGTCTCTATCACCGGTGACCTGGGTCCTTATGTCCGGTGACCCGTCTCCCTATGTCTGTTGACCTGTGTCCCTATATTAGGTCACCCATGTCCCTATTTCCGGTGTCCTGTGTCCCTATGCCCGGTGATCTGTGTCCCTATGTCCGGTGACCTGTGTCCCTATGTCCGGTGACCTGTGTCCCTATGGACGTTGACCTGTGTCCCTATGTTAGGTCACCAGTGTCCCTATGTCCGGTGACCTGTGTCCCTATGTTAAATCAACTGTGTCCCTATGTCCGGTTATCTGTGTCCCTATGTCCGATGACTTGTATCCCTATGTCCGGTGACCTGTGTCCATATGGCAAATGACCTGTGTCCCTATATTAGGTCATCCGTGTCCCTATGACCAGTCACCTGGGTCCTTATGTCCGGTGATCCGTGTCCCTATGTCTGGTGACCTGTGTCCCTATGTTAGTTCACCCATGTCCCTATTTCCGGTGACCTCTGTCCCTATGCCCGGTGACCTGTGCCCGTACGTCCAGTGACCTGTGTCCCTATGTCCGGTGACCTGAGTCCCTATGTCCGATGACCTGTGTCTCTATGGCCGGTGACTTGTTTCCCTATGTTAGGTCACCTGTGTCCCTATAATCAGTGACTTGTGTCCCTATGTTAGGTCACCCGTGTCCCTATGTCCGGTGACCTGTGTCCCTATGTCCGGTGACCTGTGTCCCTATGTCCGGTGACCTATCTCCCTATATCCGGTGACCTATGTCTCTATGTCCGGTGACCTGTGTCCCTATGTCCGGTGACGTGTGTCCATATGTCCGGTGACCTGTGTCCCTATATTAGGTCACCCATGTCCCTATGTCTGGTGACCTGTGTCCCTGTGTCCGGTGACCTGTGTCCCTATGTCCGGTGACCTGTGTCCATATGTTAGGTCACCATGACCCTAAGTCTGGTGACCTGCGTCCCTATGGCCGGTCACCTGTGTCCCTATGTTAGGTCACCCGTGTCTATGTCTGTGACCTGTGTGCCGATGTCCGGTGACCAGTGTCTCTTTGTCCGGTGACCTGTGCCCCTATCTCCGATGACTTGTATCCCTATGGACGTTGAGCTGTGTCCCTATGTTAGGTCAGCAGTGTCCCTATGTCCGGTGACTTGTGTCCCTATGTTAGGTCACCCGTGTCCCTATGTCCGGTGACCTGTGTTCCTTTGTCTGATGACTTGTATCCCTATGTCCGGTGACCTGTGTCCCTATGGCCAGTGACCTGTGTGTCTAAATTAGTTCATCCGTGTCCCTATGACCAGGGACCTGGGTCCTTATGTCCGGTGACCCGTGTCCCTATGTCTGGTGACTTGTTTCCCTATGTTAGGTCACCCATGTCGCTATTTCCGGTCACCTCTGTCCCTATGCCCGCTTACCTGTGTCCCTATGTCCGGTGATCTGTGTCTCTATGTCCGGTGATCTGTGTCCCTATGGACGTTGATCTGTGTCCCTAAGTCCGGTGACCTGTGTCCCTATGTCCAGTGACCTGTGTATCTATGTCCGGTGACCTGTGTCCCTATGTCCGGTAACCAGTGTCCCTATATCCGGTGACCTGTGTCTCTATGTCCGATGACCTGTGTCTAATGTCCGGTGACCTGTGTCCCTATGGCCGGTGACCTGTGTCTCTATGTTAGGTCACCCGTGTCCCTAAGTCCGATGACCTGTGTCCCTATGTTAGGTCACCCGTGTCCCTATGTCTTGATAGCTGTATCCCTATGTCCGGTCACCAGTTTCTCTTTGTCCGGTAAACTGTCTCCCTATGTCCGGTGACCTGTGTCCCTATTTCCGGTGACCTGTGTGCCTAAGTCTGGTGGCCTGTGTCCCTATGTTAGGTCATACGTGCGCCTATGTCCGGTGACCTGTGTCCCTATGTCCGGTGACCTGTGTCCCTATGTTTAGTGACCTGTGTCCCTTTGTCCGGTGACCTGTGTCCCTTTGTTAGGTGACCTGTGTCTCTATTTCCGGTGACCTGTGTCCCTATGTCCTGTGAACTGTGTTCCTATGTTAGGTGACCTGTGTCTCTATGTTAGGTCAACCGTGTCCCTATGTTAGGTGACCTGTGTCCCTATGTTAGGTCACCCGTGTCCCTATGTCCGGTGACCTTTGTCCCTATGTTAGGTCACCTGTGTCCCTATGGCCAGTGACCTGTGTGTCTAAATTAGGTCATCCGTGTCCCTATGTCTGGTGACCTGTGTCCCTATGTTAGGTCACCCAAGTCGCTATTTCCGGTCACCTCTGTCCCTATGCCCGCTGACCTGTGTCCCTATGTCCTGTGATCAGTGTCTCTATGTCCGGTGACCTGTGTCCCTATGGACGTTGACCTGTGTTTCTATGTTAGGTCACCAGTGTCCCTATGTCCGTTGACCTGTGTCCCTATGTTAGGTCAACGGTGTCCCTATGTCCGGTGACCTGTGTCCCTAAGTCCGGTGACCTGTGTCCCTATGTCCGGTGACCTGTGTATTTATGTCCGGTGTCCTGTGTCCCTATGTTCGGTCATCCGTATCCCTATGTCCGGTGACCTGTGTTCCTATGTCCGGTAACCAGTGTCCCTATATCCGGTGACCTGTGTCCCTATGTCCGATGACCTGTGTCCCTATGTCCGGTGACCTGTGTCTCTATGTTATGTCACCCGTATCCCTATGTCCGGTGCCTGTGTTCCTATGTCCGGTAACCAGTGTCCCTATATCCGGTGACCTGTGTCCCTATGTCCGATGATCTGTGTCTAATGTCCGGTGACCTGTGTCCCTATGGCCGGTGACCCGTGTCCCTAAGTCCGATGACCTGTGTCCCTATGTTAGGTCACCCGTGTCCCTATATCTTGATAGCTGTATCCCTATGTCCTGTCACCAGTTTCTCTTTGTCCGGTGAACTGTCTCCCTATGTCCGATGACCTGTATCAATATGGCCGGGGACCAGTGTCCCTTTGTCCGGTGACCCGTGTCCCTATGTCCGGTGACCTGTGTCCCTATTTCCGGTGATCCGTGTGCCTATGTCTGGTGGCCTGTGTCCCTATGTTAGATCACACGTGTCCCTATGTCCGACGACCTGTGTCCCTATGTCCGGTGACCTGTGTCCCTTTGTCCGGTGACCTGTGTCCCTTTGTCAGGTGACCTGTGTCCCTATGGCCTGTGAACTGTGTTCCTATGTTAGGTGACCTGTGTCTCTATGTTGGGTCAACCGTGTCCCTATGTTAGGTGACCTGTGTCCCTATGTTACGTAACCCGTGTCCCTATGTCCGGTGACCTTTGTCCCTATGTTAGGTCACCTGTATCCCTATGTCCGGTGACTTGTGTCCCTATGTTAGGTCACCCGTGCCCCTATGTTCGGTAATCTGTGTGCCTATGATAGGTCACATGTGTCCCTATGTCCGGTGACCTGTGTCCCTATGTTAGGTCACCAGTGTCCCAATGTTTGGTGACCTGTGTCCCTATGTTCGGTGACCTGTGTCTCTATATCCGGTGACCTGTGTCCCTATGGACGTTGACCTGTGTTCCTATGTTAGGTCACTTGTGTCCCTATGTCCGGTGATCTGTGTCCCTATGTTAGGTCACCGGTGTCCCTATGTCCAGTGACCTGTGTCCCTAAGTCTGGTGACCTGTGTCCATATGTCCGGTGACCTGTGTCCCTATGTCCGGTAACCTGTGTCGATATGTCCGGTGACCCGTTTCCCTATGTCCGGTGACCTGTGTTCCTATGTCCGGTAACCAGTTTCCTTATATCCGGTGACCTATGTCCCTAAGTCCGATGACCTGTTTCCCTATGTCCGGTGACCTGTGTCCCTATGGCCGGTGACCTGTGTCCCTATGTTAGGTCACCCGTGTCCCTATGTCCGATGACCTGTGTCCCTATGTTAGGTCACCTGTGTCCTTATGTCCATTGACCTGTGTCCCTATGGCCGGTGACCTGTTTCCATATGTTAGATCACCCGTGTCCCTATGTCCGGTGACCTGTTTTCCTATGTTAGGTCACCTGTGTCCCTATGTCCAGTGACCTGTGTCCCTATGTCCGGTGAGCTGTGTCCCTTTGTCCGGTGACCTGTTTCCTTATGTCCATTGACCTGTGTCCCTATGGCCGGTGACCTGTTTCCATATGTTAGATCACCCGTGTCCCTATGTCCGGTGACCTGTTTTCCTATGTTAGGTCACCTGTGTCCCTATGTCCAGTGACCTGTGTCCCTATGTCCGGTGAGCTGTGTCCCTATGTCAGGTCACAAGTGTACCTATGCCCGGTGACCAGTGTCCCTTTGCCCGGTGACCTGTGTCCCTATGTCCGGAGACCTGTGTCCCTATATCCGGTGACCCGTGTCCCTATGTTCGGTGACCTGTGTCCATTTGTCCGGTGACCTGTGTCCTTATGTCCGATGACCTGCGTCCCTATTTCTGGTGACCTGTGTCCCTATGTCCTGTGACCTGCGTTTCTATGTTAGGTCACCCGTGTCCCTATGTTAGGTTACCCGTGTTCCTATGTCCGGTGACCTTTGTCCCTATGTTAGGGGACCTGTGTCTCTATGTTAGGTCACCCGTGTCCCTATTTTCGGTTACCTGTGCCCCGATGCTAGGTGTCCTGTGTATCTATGTTAGGTGACCTGTGTCACTATGGTAGGTCACACGTGTCCCTGTGTCCGTTAATCTGTGTGCCTATGATAGGTCACATGTGTCCTTATGTCTAGTGACCTGTGTCCCTATGTTAGGTCCCCCGTGTCCCAATGTTTGGTGAACTGTGTCCCTATGTTAGGTGACCTGTGTCCCTAAGGTAGGTCAACTGTGTCCCTATGTTAGGTGACCTGTGTCTCTATGTTAGGTCACACTTGTCCCTGTGTCTGGTGACCTGTGTCCCTATATTAGCTCACCCATGTCCCTATGTCTGGTGACCTGTATCTCTATGTCCGGCGACCTGTTTACCTATGTTCTGTGACCTGTTTCCCTATGTCCGGTGACCTGTGTCCCCATGTCCAATGACCTGTGTCCGTATGCTAGGTCATCCGTGTCCCTATGTCCGGTGATCTGTGTCCCTATGTCTGGTGACCTGTGTCCCTATGTCCGGGGATCTGTGTCCCTATGTTAGGTCACCCGTGTCCCTATGTCCGTGTACTGTGTCCCTATGTCCAGTGACCAGTGTCCCTTTGTCCGGTGACCCATGTCCCTTTGTCTGGTGACCTGTGTCCCTATGTTAGGTCACCCGTGTCCCTATTTCCGGTGACCTGTGTCACTCTGTCCGGTGACCAGTTTCCCTTTGTCCGGTTACCTGTGTCGCTATGTCCGATGACCTGTGTCCCTATATCAAGTGACCTGTGTCCAAATTGCCGGTGACATGTGTCCCTATGTTAGGTCACCCGTATCCCTATGTCCATGACCTCTGTCCCTATGTCAAGTGACCAGTATCCCTATGTTCGGTGACCCGTGTCCCTATGTCCGGTGACCTGTGTCCCTATGTTCGGTGACCCGTGTCCCAATGTCCGGTGACCTGTGTCCCTATATTAGGTCACCCATGTCCCTATGTCCGGTGACCTGTGTCCCTATGTCCGATGACCTGTGTCCCTATGATAGGTCACCATGACCCTATGTCCGGTGACCTGTTTTCCTATGTTAGGTCACCAATGGTTAGTGCGCTGGGAAATGCGTTGATCTCGCGGGATAATTCCGACCAATAGTTAGTGCGCCATGAAACGCGATGTTCCCGTAAAATGTAATTAAATATTTCATCTAACATGTACGCTGGTTAACGGGTTTTAAAACAGAGCTATGGTAAAAATAAACCCTCCCAACGTATTTTATTGGTTCCCAAACCTTTTTATTGGTGCTCTGATAGGGCGATCCGTTGGTGGATCTGTAACACATGTTATATCAGGTGTTACATGCATTTCATATTTGTTACATGAGGTGCTCCATAGTTCACATTAAACCGAAAATCTCTAAATGAATTATTAGTCAAAAATATTAAAGACAAATTTAAGAAATGTAAATTTCAGTAAAATCAAAATGTCTTTAGGGGACGGCGTGGCCTAGTGGTTAAGTGGCACGGCTCACCCCAACTGGTGATGGAAGGTATAGGGCCAGGCAAAAGAGGAAGGGGTAGACCAAGAAGACGATGGTACCAGGATATCCAGGAAAGCCTGGGTAGGCCTATATCGGAGGCTGGAGTTTTGGCAAGGGAACGAGTTTCTTTCAGACAGACTGTGATGGGAGCGACGTTCTATAAAGGACATGCAACATGATGATGATGATGATGATCCAGTGGTCATAATGAGGAATGAGTTCAGTTGTTCTCGTGTCATTTAAGATCGATGACAATTTGTCAGTAGCTTTAACTTCGTCCACCTCTAGCAGACGTGACCACGCCAGACACCTGTACATACTGTCATACGAACGTATTCAAACAGATATATGAGCTAGTCCGATCGCAATGGTGGCTCTGTTTCATCAGCTTTGAAATCTTCGTGACATGTGGTTTGTTGAACCATTTTATCTACAGCTCGAGGGCCTTGTGAAAATTTTCTCTAAATCCATGGAGCGCTTTTATCCAGTCGGCTCCTGTCTCCTGCGGGAACTCAACGAGAACCCCAAGTAGAGAAATGGACTTGGTTTCCTTACGACAGGTAATGTCTGAAGACAGCCTATCAAATAATGGAGGTAAACTTCATTCGTTAACTCTTCTCTTCCTCGAAACACTTCCTTCTCCGACGTCGTCATCGTCGTGATGTTTTTCTTTTCACTGACTTGCCGCCTGCTTTCATCATCATGTAGTGTGCATCGATTCTTTTCACTTTATCTCCTCTCGTAGTCAACGTTTCTCTTTGTAATTTTAAATCTAGCAGTGATTTCAGAAGATGGACTGAAGTTTGAAGTTCTAGTGTTCCTTTTGTAGATTTCTGCTGACTCTATAGATCGGGTCTAGACCAACAGATCAGAAATCTAACAGGTGCCTTCTTAAGACTAATAAATTAGATCTGACCTGAGTTCCTATGTTAGGTCACCCGTGTCCCTATGTTAGGTCACCCGTGTCCCTATGTCCGGTGACCTCTGTCCCTATGTCCGGTGACCAGTGTCCCTTTGTTTGGTGACCTGTGTCCCTATGTCCGATGACTTTTATCCCTATGTCCGGTGACCTGTGTCGCTATGGCCAGTGACCTGTTTCCCTATGTTAGGTCACCCGTGTCTCTATCACCGGTGACCTGGGTCCTTATGTCCGGTGACCCGTCTCCCTATGTCTGTTGACCTGTGTCCCTATATTAGGTCACCCATGTCCCTATTTCCGGTGACCTGTGTCCCTATGCCCGGTGATCTGTGTCCCTATGTCCGGTGACCTGTGTCCCTATGTCCGGTGACCTGTGTCCCTATGGACGTTGACCTGTGTCCCTATGTTAGGTCACCAGTGTCCCTATGTCCGGTGACCTGTGTCCCTATGTTAAATCAACTGTGTCCCTATGTCCGGTTATCTGTGTCCCTATGTCCGATGACTTGTATCCCTATGTCCGGTGACCTGTGTCCATATGGCAAATGACCTGTGTCCCTATATTAGGTCATCCGTGTCCCTATGACCAGTCACCTGGGTCCTTATGTCCGGTGATCCGTGTCCCTATGTCTGGTGACCTGTGTCCCTATGTTAGTTCACCCATGTCCCTATTTCCGGTGACCTCTGTCCCTATGCCCGGTGACCTGTGCCCGTACGTCCAGTGACCTGTGTCCCTATGTCCGGTGACCTGTGTCCCTATGTCCGGTGACGTGTGTCCATATGTCCGGTGACCTGTGTCCCTATATTAGGTCACCCATGTCCCTATGTCTGGTGACCTGTGTCCCTGTGTCCGGTGACCTGTGTCCCTATGTCCGGTGACCTGTGTCCATATGTTAGGTCACCATGACCCTAAGTCTGGTGACCTGCGTCCCTATGGCCGGTCACCTGTGTCCCTATGTTAGGTCACCCGTGTCTATGTCTGTGACCTGTGTGCCGATGTCCGGTGACCAGTGTCTCTTTGTCCGGTGACCTGTGCCCCTATCTCCGATGACTTGTATCCCTATGGACGTTGAGCTGTGTCCCTATGTTAGGTCAGCAGTGTCCCTATGTCCGGTGACTTGTGTCCCTATGTTAGGTCACCCGTGTCCCTATGTCCGGTGACCTGTGTTCCTTTGTCTGATGACTTGTATCCCTATGTCCGGTGACCTGTGTCCCTATGGCCAGTGACCTGTGTGTCTAAATTAGTTCATCCGTGTCCCTATGACCAGGGACCTGGGTCCTTATGTCCGGTGACCCGTGTCCCTATGTCTGGTGACTTGTTTCCCTATGTTAGGTCACCCATGTCGCTATTTCCGGTCACCTCTGTCCCTATGCCCGCTTACCTGTGTCCCTATGTCCGGTGATCTGTGTCTCTATGTCCGGTGATCTGTGTCCCTATGGACGTTGATCTGTGTCCCTAAGTCCGGTGACCTGTGTCCCTATGTCCAGTGACCTGTGTATCTATGTCCGGTGACCTGTGTCCCTATGTCCGGTAACCAGTGTCCCTATATCCGGTGACCTGTGTCTCTATGTCCGATGACCTGTGTCTAATGTCCGGTGACCTGTGTCCCTATGGCCGGTGACCTGTGTCTCTATGTTAGGTCACCCGTGTCCCTAAGTCCGATGACCTGTGTCCCTATGTTAGGTCACCCGTGTCCCTATGTCTTGATAGCTGTATCCCTATGTCCGGTCACCAGTTTCTCTTTGTCCGGTAAACTGTCTCCCTATGTCCGGTGACCTGTGTCCCTATTTCCGGTGACCTGTGTGCCTAAGTCTGGTGGCCTGTGTCCCTATGTTAGGTCATACGTGCGCCTATGTCCGGTGACCTGTGTCCCTATGTCCGGTGACCTGTGTCCCTATGTTTAGTGACCTGTGTCCCTTTGTCCGGTGACCTGTGTCCCTTTGTTAGGTGACCTGTGTCTCTATTTCCGGTGACCTGTGTCCCTATGTCCTGTGAACTGTGTTCCTATGTTAGGTGACCTGTGTCTCTATGTTAGGTCAACCGTGTCCCTATGTTAGGTGACCTGTGTCCCTATGTTAGGTCACCCGTGTCCCTATGTCCGGTGACCTTTGTCCCTATGTTAGGTCACCTGTGTCCCTATGGCCAGTGACCTGTGTGTCTAAATTAGGTCATCCGTGTCCCTATGTCTGGTGACCTGTGTCCCTATGTTAGGTCACCCAAGTCGCTATTTCCGGTCACCTCTGTCCCTATGCCCGCTGACCTGTGTCCCTATGTCCTGTGATCAGTGTCTCTATGTCCGGTGACCTGTGTCCCTATGGACGTTGACCTGTGTTTCTATGTTAGGTCACCAGTGTCCCTATGTCCGTTGACCTGTGTCCCTATGTTAGGTCAACGGTGTCCCTATGTCCGGTGACCTGTGTCCCTAAGTCCGGTGACCTGTGTCCCTATGTCCGGTGACCTGTGTATTTATGTCCGGTGTCCTGTGTCCCTATGTTCGGTCATCCGTATCCCTATGTCCGGTGACCTGTGTTCCTATGTCCGGTAACCAGTGTCCCTATATCCGGTGACCTGTGTCCCTATGTCCGATGACCTGTGTCCCTATGTCCGGTGACCTGTGTCTCTATGTTATGTCACCCGTATCCCTATGTCCGGTGCCTGTGTTCCTATGTCCGGTAACCAGTGTCCCTATATCCGGTGACCTGTGTCCCTATGTCCGATGATCTGTGTCTAATGTCCGGTGACCTGTGTCCCTATGGCCGGTGACCCGTGTCCCTAAGTCCGATGACCTGTGTCCCTATGTTAGGTCACCCGTGTCCCTATATCTTGATAGCTGTATCCCTATGTCCTGTCACCAGTTTCTCTTTGTCCGGTGAACTGTCTCCCTATGTCCGATGACCTGTATCAATATGGCCGGGGACCAGTGTCCCTTTGTCCGGTGACCCGTGTCCCTATGTCCGGTGACCTGTGTCCCTATTTCCGGTGATCCGTGTGCCTATGTCTGGTGGCCTGTGTCCCTATGTTAGATCACACGTGTCCCTATGTCCGACGACCTGTGTCCCTATGTCCGGTGACCTGTGTCCCTTTGTCCGGTGACCTGTGTCCCTTTGTCAGGTGACCTGTGTCCCTATGGCCTGTGAACTGTGTTCCTATGTTAGGTGACCTGTGTCTCTATGTTGGGTCAACCGTGTCCCTATGTTAGGTGACCTGTGTCCCTATGTTACGTAACCCGTGTCCCTATGTCCGGTGACCTTTGTCCCTATGTTAGGTCACCTGTATCCCTATGTCCGGTGACTTGTGTCCCTATGTTAGGTCACCCGTGCCCCTATGTTCGGTAATCTGTGTGCCTATGATAGGTCACATGTGTCCCTATGTCCGGTGACCTGTGTCCCTATGTTAGGTCACCAGTGTCCCAATGTTTGGTGACCTGTGTCCCTATGTTCGGTGACCTGTGTCTCTATATCCGGTGACCTGTGTCCCTATGGACGTTGACCTGTGTTCCTATGTTAGGTCACTTGTGTCCCTATGTCCGGTGATCTGTGTCCCTATGTTAGGTCACCGGTGTCCCTATGTCCAGTGACCTGTGTCCCTAAGTCTGGTGACCTGTGTCCATATGTCCGGTGACCTGTGTCCCTATGTCCGGTAACCTGTGTCGATATGTCCGGTGACCCGTTTCCCTATGTCCGGTGACCTGTGTTCCTATGTCCGGTAACCAGTTTCCTTATATCCGGTGACCTATGTCCCTAAGTCCGATGACCTGTTTCCCTATGTCCGGTGACCTGTGTCCCTATGGCCGGTGACCTGTGTCCCTATGTTAGGTCACCCGTGTCCCTATGTCCGATGACCTGTGTCCCTATGTTAGGTCACCTGTGTCCTTATGTCCATTGACCTGTGTCCCTATGGCCGGTGACCTGTTTCCATATGTTAGATCACCCGTGTCCCTATGTCCGGTGACCTGTTTTCCTATGTTAGGTCACCTGTGTCCCTATGTCCAGTGACCTGTGTCCCTATGTCCGGTGAGCTGTGTCCCTTTGTCCGGTGACCTGTTTCCTTATGTCCATTGACCTGTGTCCCTATGGCCGGTGACCTGTTTCCATATGTTAGATCACCCGTGTCCCTATGTCCGGTGACCTGTTTTCCTATGTTAGGTCACCTGTGTCCCTATGTCCAGTGACCTGTGTCCCTATGTCCGGTGAGCTGTGTCCCTATGTCAGGTCACAAGTGTACCTATGCCCGGTGACCAGTGTCCCTTTGCCCGGTGACCTGTGTCCCTATGTCCGGAGACCTGTGTCTCTATATCCGGTGACCCGTGTCCCTATGTTCGGTGACCTGTGTCCATTTGTCCGGTGACCTGTGTCCTTATGTCCGATGACCTGCGTCCCTATTTCTGGTGACCTGTGTCCCTATGTCCTGTGACCTGCGTTTCTATGTTAGGTCACCCGTGTCCCTATGTTAGGTTACCCGTGTTCCTATGTCCGGTGACCTTTGTCCCTATGTTAGGGGACCTGTGTCTCTATGTTAGGTCACCCGTGTCCCTATTTTCGGTTACCTGTGCCCCGATGCTAGGTGTCCTGTGTATCTATGTTAGGTGACCTGTGTCACTATGGTAGGTCACACGTGTCCCTGTGTCCGTTAATCTGTGTGCCTATGATAGGTCACATGTGTCCTTATGTCTAGTGACCTGTGTCCCTATGTTAGGTCCCCCGTGTCCCAATGTTTGGTGAACTGTGTCCCTATGTTAGGTGACCTGTGTCCCTAAGGTAGGTCAACTGTGTCCCTATGTTAGGTGACCTGTGTCTCTATGTTAGGTCACACTTGTCCCTGTGTCTGGTGACCTGTGTCCCTATATTAGCTCACCCATGTCCCTATGTCTGGTGACCTGTATCTCTATGTCCGGCGACCTGTTTACCTATGTTCTGTGACCTGTTTCCCTATGTCCGGTGACCTGTGTCCCCATGTCCAATGACCTGTGTCCGTATGCTAGGTCATCCGTGTCCCTATGTCCGGTGATCTGTGTCCCTATGTCTGGTGACCTGTGTCCCTATGTCCGGGGATCTGTGTCCCTATGTTAGGTCACCCGTGTCCCTATGTCCGTGTACTGTGTCCCTATGTCCAGTGACCAGTGTCCCTTTGTCCGGTGACCCATGTCCCTTTGTCTGGTGACCTGTGTCCCTATGTTAGGTCACCCGTGTCCCTATTTCCGGTGACCTGTGTCACTCTGTCCGGTGACCAGTTTCCCTTTGTCCGGTTACCTGTGTCGCTATGTCCGATGACCTGTGTCCCTATATCAAGTGACCTGTGTCCAAATTGCCGGTGACATGTGTCCCTATGTTAGGTCACCCGTATCCCTATGTCCATGACCTCTGTCCCTATGTCAAGTGACCAGTATCCCTATGTTCGGTGACCCGTGTCCCTATGTCCGGTGACCTGTGTCCCTATGTTCGGTGACCCGTGTCCCAATGTCCGGTGACCTGTGTCCCTATATTAGGTCACCCATGTCCCTATGTCCGGTGACCTGTGTCCCTATGTCCGATGACCTGTGTCCCTATGTCCGGTGACCTGTGTCCCTATGATAGGTCACCATGACCCTATGTCCGGTGACCTGTGTCCCTATGGCCGGTGACCTGTGTCCCTATGTTAGGTCACCCGTGTCCATATGTCTGTGACCTGTGTGCTGATGTCCGGTGACCAGTGTCCCTTTGTCCGGTGATCTGTGTCCCTATGTCCGATGACTTGTATCCCTCTGTCTGGTGACCTGTGTTCCTATGCCTGGTGATCTGTGTCCCTATGTCCAGTTACCTGTGTCCCTATGTCCGGTGACCTGTGTCCCTATGGACGTTGAGCTGTGTCCTTATGTTAGGTCAGCAGTGTCCCTATGTCCGGTGACCTGTGTCCCTATGTTAGGTCACCCGTGTCCCTATGTCCGGTGACCTGTGTCCCTTTGTCCGATGACTTGTATCCCTATGTCCGGTGACCTGTGTCCCTATGGCCAGTGACCTGTGTGTCTAAATTAGGTCATCCGTGTCCCTATGACCAGTGACCTGGGTCCTTATGTCCGGTGACCCGTGTCCCTATGTCCGGTGACCTGTGTCCCTATGATAGGTCACCATGACCCTATGTCCGGTGACCTGTGTCCCTATGGCCGGTGACCTGTGTCCCTATGTTAGGTCACCCGTGTCCATATGTCTGTGACCTGTGTGCTGATGTCCGGTGACCAGTGTCCCTTTGTCCGGTGATCTGTGTCCCTATGTCCGATGACTTGTATCCCTCTGTCCGGTCACCTCTGTCCCTATGCCCGGTGACCTGTGTCCCTATGTTCGGTGATCTGTGTCTCTATATCCGGTGACCTGTGTCCCTATGGACGTTGACCTGTGTTCCTATGTTAGGTCACTTGTGTCCCTATGTCCGGTGATCTGTGTCCCTATGTTAGGTCACCGGTGTCCCTATGTCCAGTGATCTGTGTCCCTAAGTCTGGTGACCTGTGTCCATATGTCCGGTGACCTGTGTCCCTATGTCCGGTAACCTGTGTCGATATGTCCGGTGACCCGTTTCCCTATGTCCGGTGACCTATGTCCCTATGTTAGGTCATCCGGGTCCCTATGTCCGGTGACCTGTGTTCCTATGTCCGGTAACCAGTTTCCTTATATCCGGTGACCTGTGTCCCTAAGTCCGATGACCTGTTTCCCTATGTCCGGTGACCTGTGTCCCTATGGCCGGTGACCTGTGTCCCTATGTTAGGTCACCCGTGTCCCTATGTCCGATGACCTGTGTCCCTATGTTAGGTCACCTGTGTCCTTATGTCCATTGACCTGTGTCCCTATGGCCGGTGACCTGTTTCCATATGTTAGATCACCCGTGTCCCTATGTCCGGTGACCTGTTTTCCTATGTTAGGTCACCTGTGTCCCTATGTCCAGTGACCTGTGTCCCTATGTCCGGTGAGCTGTGTCCCTTTGTCCGGTGACCTGTTTCCTTATGTCCATTGACCTGTGTCCCTATGGCCGGTGACCTGTTTCCATATGTTAGATCACCCGTGTCCCTATGTCCGGTGACCTGTTTTCCTATGTTAGGTCACCTGTGTCCCTATGTCCAGTGACCTGTGTTCCTATGTTCGGTGAGCTGTGTCCCTATGTCAGGTCACAAGTGTACCTATGCCCGGTGACCAGTGTCCCTTTGCCCAGTGACCTGTGTCCCTGTGTCCGGAGACCTGTGTCCCTATATCCGGTGACCCGTGTCCCTATGTTCGGTGACCTGTGTCCATTTGTCCGGTGACCTGTGTCCTTATGTCCGGTGACCTGCGTCCCTATTTCTGGTGACCTGTGTCCCTATGTCCTGTGACCTGTGTTTCTATGTTAGGTCACCCGTGTCCCTATGTTAGGTTACCCGTGTTCCTATGTCCGGTGACCTTTGTCCCTATGTTAGGGGACCTGTGTCTGTATGTTAGGTCACCCGTGTCCCTATTTTCGGTTACCTGTGCCCCGATGCTAGGTGTCCTGTGTATCTATGTTAGGTGACCTGTGTCACTATGGTAGGTCACACGTGTCCCTGTGTCCGGTAATCTGTGTGCCTATGATAGGTCACATGTGTCCTTATGTCTAGTGACCTGTGTCCCTATGTTAGGTCCCCCGTGTCCCAATGTTTGGTGAACTGTGTCCCTATGTTAGGTCACCTGTGTCCCTATGTTAGGGGACCTGTGTCTCTATGTTAGGTTACCCGTGTCCCTATGTTCGGTGACCTGTGCCCCTATGTTAGGTGACCTGTGTCCCTAAGGTAGGTCAACTGTGTCCCTATGTTAGGTGACCTGTGTCTCTATGTTAGGTCACACTTGTCCCTGTGTCTGGTGACCTGTGTCCCTATATTAGCTCACCCATGTCCCTATGTCCGGTGACCTGTATCTCTATGTCCGGCGACCTGTTTACCTATGTTCTGTGACCTGTTTCCCTATGTCTGGTGACCTGTGTCCCCATGTCCAATGACCTGTGTCCGTATGCTAGGTCATCCGTGTCCCTATGTCCGGTGATCTGTGTCCCTATGTCTGGTGACCTGTGTCCCTATGTCCGGGGATCTGTGTCCCTATGTTAGGTCACCCGTGTCCCTATATCCGTGTGCTGTGTCCCTATGTCCAGTGACCAGTGTCCCTTTGTCCGGTGACCCATGTCCCTTTGTCTGGTGACCTGTGTCCCTATGTTAGGTCACCCGTGTCCCTATTTCCGGTGACCTGTGTCACTCTGTCCGGTGACCAGTTTCCCTTTGTCCGGTTACCTGTGTCGCTATGTCCGATGACCTGTGTCCCTATATCAAGTGACCTGTGTCCAAATTGCCGGTGACATGTGTCCCTATGTTAGGTCACCCGTATCCCTATGTCCATGACCTCTGTCCCTATGTCAAGTGACCAGTGTCCCTATGTTCGGTGACCCGTGTCCCTATGTCCGGTGACCTGTGTCCCTATGTTCGGTGACCCGTGTCCCAATGTCCGGTGACCTGTGTCCCTATATTAGGTCACCCATGTCCCTATGTCCGGTGACCTGTGTCCCTATGTCCGACGACCTGTGTCCCTATGTCCGGTGACCTGTGTCCCTATGTTAGGTCACCATGACCCTATGTCCGGTGACCTGTGTCCCTATGGCCGGTGACCTGTGTCCCTATGTTAGGTCACCTGTGTCCATATGTCTGTGACCTGTGTGCTGATGTCCGGTGACCAGTGTCCCTTTGTCCGGTGATCTGTGTCCCTATGTCCGATGACTTGTATCCCTCTGTCTGGTGACCTGTGTTCCTATGCCTGGTGATCTGTGTCCCTATGTCCAGTGACCTGTGTCCCTATGTCCGGTGACCTGTGTCCCTATGGACGTTGAGCTGTGTCCTTATGTTAGGTCAGCAGTGTCCCTATGTCCGGTGACCTGTGACCCTATGTTAGGTCACCCGTGTCCCTATGTCCGGTGACCTGTGTCCCTTTGTCCGATGACTTGTGTCCCTATGTCCGGTGACCTGTGTCCCTATGGCCAGTGACCTGTGTGTCTAAATTAGGTCATCCGTGTCCCTATGACCAGTGACCTGGGTCCTTATGTCCGGTGACCCGTGTCCCTATGTCTGGTGACCTGTGTCCCTATGTTAGGTCACCCATGTCGCTATTTCCGGTCACCTCTGTCCCTATGCCCGGTGACCTGTGTCCCTATGTTCGGTGACCTGTGTCTCTATATCCGGTGACCTGTGTCCCTATGGACGTTGACCTGTGTTCCTATGTTAGGTCACTTGTGTCCCTATGTCCGGTGATCTGTGTCCCTATGTTAGGTCACCGGTGTCCCTATGTCCAGTGACCTGTGTCCCTAAGTCTGGTGACCTGTGTCCATATGTCCGGTGACCTGTGTCCCTATGTCCGGTAACCTGTGTCGATATGTCCGGTGACCCGTTTCCCTATGTCCGGTGACCTATGTCCCTATGTTAGGTCATCCGGGTCCCTATGTCCGGTGACCTGTGTTCCTATGTCCGGTAACCAGTTTCCTTATATCCGGTGACCTGTGTCCCTAAGTCCGATGACCTGTTTCCCTATGGCCGGTGACCTGTTTCCATATGTTAGATCACCCGTGTCCCTATGTCCGGTGACCTGTTTTCCTATGTTAGGTCACCTGTGTCCCTATGTCCAGTGACCTGTGTCCCTATGTCCGGTGAGCTGTGTCCCTTTGTCCGGTGACCTGTTTCCTTATGTCCATTGACCTGTGTCCCTATGGCCGGTGACCTGTTTCCATATGTTAGATCACCCGTGTCCCTATGTCCGGTGACCTGTTTTCCTATGTTAGGTCACCTGTGTCCCTATGTCCAGTGACCTGTGTCCCTATGTCCGGTGAGCTGTGTCCCTATGTCAGGTCACAAGTGTACCTATGCCCGGTGACCAGTGTCCCTTTGCCCAGTGACCTGTGTCCCTGTGTCCGGAGACCTGTGTCCCTATATCCGGTGACCCGTGTCCCTATGTTCGGTGACCTGTGTCCATTTGTCCGGTGACCTGTGTCCTTATGTCCGGTGACCTGCGTCCCTATTTCTGGTGACCTGTGTCCCTATGTCCTGTGACCTGTGTTTCTATGTTAGGTCACCCGTGTCCCTATGTTAGGTTACCCGTGTTCCTATGTCCGGTGACCTTTGTCCCTATGTTAGGGGACCTGTGTCTGTATGTTAGGTCACCCGTGTCCCTATTTTCGGTTACCTGTGCCCCGATGCTAGGTGTCCTGTGTATCTATGTTAGGTGACCTGTGTCACTATGGTAGGTCACACGTGTCCCTGTGTCCGGTAATCTGTGTGCCTATGATAGGTCACATGTGTCCTTATGTCTAGTGACCTGTGTCCCTATGTTAGGTCCCCCGTGTCCCAATGTTTGGTGAACTGTGTCCCTATGTTAGGTCACCTGTGTCCCTATGTTAGGGGACCTGTGTCTCTATGTTAGGTTACCCGTGTCCCTATGTTCGGTGACCTGTGCCCCTATGTTAGGTGACCTGTGTCCCTAAGGTAGGTCAACTGTGTCCCTATGTTAGGTGACCTGTGTCTCTATGTTAGGTCACACTTGTCCCTGTGTCTGGTGACCTGTGTCCCTATATTAGCTCACCCATGTCCCTATGTCCGGTGACCTGTATCTCTATGTCCGGCGACCTGTTTACCTATGTTCTGTGACCTGTTTCCCTATGTCTGGTGACCTGTGTCCCCATGTCCAATGACCTGTGTCCGTATGCTAGGTCATCCGTGTCCCTATGTCCGGTGATCTGTGTCCCTATGTCTGGTGACCTGTGTCCCTATGTCCGGGGATCTGTGTCCCTATGTTAGGTCACCCGTGTCCCTATATCCGTGTGCTGTGTCCCTATGTCCAGTGACCAGTGTCCCTTTGTCCGGTGACCCATGTCCCTTTGTCTGGTGACCTGTGTCCCTATGTTAGGTCACCCGTGTCCCTATTTCCGGTGACCTGTGTCACTCTGTCCGGTGACCAGTTTCCCTTTGTCCGGTTACCTGTGTCGCTATGTCCGATGACCTGTGTCCCTATATCAAGTGACCTGTGTCCAAATTGCCGGTGACATGTGTCCCTATGTTAGGTCACCCGTATCCCTATGTCCATGACCTCTGTCCCTATGTCAAGTGACCAGTGTCCCTATGTTCGGTGACCCGTGTCCCTATGTCCGGTGACCTGTGTCCCTATGTTCGGTGACCCGTGTCCCAATGTCCGGTGACCTGTGTCCCTATATTAGGTCACCCATGTCCCTATGTCCGGTGACCTGTGTCCCTATGTCCGACGACCTGTGTCCCTATGTCCGGTGACCTGTGTCCCTATGTTAGGTCACCATGACCCTATGTCCGGTGACCTGTGTCCCTATGGCCGGTGACCTGTGTCCCTATGTTAGGTCACCTGTGTCCATATGTCTGTGACCTGTGTGCTGATGTCCGGTGACCAGTGTCCCTTTGTCCGGTGATCTGTGTCCCTATGTCCGATGACTTGTATCCCTCTGTCTGGTGACCTGTGTTCCTATGCCTGGTGATCTGTGTCCCTATGTCCAGTGACCTGTGTCCCTATGTCCGGTGACCTGTGTCCCTATGGACGTTGAGCTGTGTCCTTATGTTAGGTCAGCAGTGTCCCTATGTCCGGTGACCTGTGACCCTATGTTAGGTCACCCGTGTCCCTATGTCCGGTGACCTGTGTCCCTTTGTCCGATGACTTGTGTCCCTATGTCCGGTGACCTGTGTCCCTATGGCCAGTGACCTGTGTGTCTAAATTAGGTCATCCGTGTCCCTATGACCAGTGACCTGGGTCCTTATGTCCGGTGACCCGTGTCCCTATGTCTGGTGACCTGTGTCCCTATGTTAGGTCACCCATGTCGCTATTTCCGGTCACCTCTGTCCCTATGCCCGGTGACCTGTGTCCCTATGTTCGGTGACCTGTGTCTCTATATCCGGTGACCTGTGTCCCTATGGACGTTGACCTGTGTTCCTATGTTAGGTCACTTGTGTCCCTATGTCCGGTGATCTGTGTCCCTATGTTAGGTCACCGGTGTCCCTATGTCCAGTGACCTGTGTCCCTAAGTCTGGTGACCTGTGTCCATATGTCCGGTGACCTGTGTCCCTATGTCCGGTAACCTGTGTCGATATGTCCGGTGACCCGTTTCCCTATGTCCGGTGACCTATGTCCCTATGTTAGGTCATCCGGGTCCCTATGTCCGGTGACCTGTGTTCCTATGTCCGGTAACCAGTTTCCTTATATCCGGTGACCTGTGTCCCTAAGTCCGATGACCTGTTTCCCTATGGCCGGTGACCTGTTTCCATATGTTAGATCACCCGTGTCCCTATGTCCGGTGACCTGTTTTCCTATGTTAGGTCACCTGTGTCCCTATGTCCAGTGACCTGTGTCCCTATGTCCGGTGAGCTGTGTCCCTTTGTCCGGTGACCTGTTTCCTTATGTCCATTGACCTGTGTCCCTATGGCCGGTGACCTGTTTCCATATGTTAGATCACCCGTGTCCCTATGTCCGGTGACCTGTTTTCCTATGTTAGGTCACCTGTGTCCCTATGTCCAGTGACCTGTGTCCCTATGTCCGGTGAGCTGTGTCCCTATGTCAGGTCACAAGTGTACCTATGCCCGGTGACCAGTGTCCCTTTGCCCGGTGACCTGTGTCCCTATGTCCGGAGACCTGTGTCTCTATATCCGGTGACCCATGTCCCTATGTTCGGTGACCTGTGTCCATTTGTCCGGTGACCTGTGTCCTTATGTCCGGTGACCTGCGTCCCTATTTCTGGTGACCTGTGTCCCTATGTCCTGTGACCTGTGTTTCTATGTTAGGTCACCCGTGTCCCTATGTTAGGTTACCTGTGTCCCTATGTTAGGTTACCCGTGTTCCTATGTCCGGTGACCTTTGTCCCTATGTTAGGGGACCTGTGTCTCTATGTTAGGTCACCCGTGTCCCTATTTTCGGTTACCTGTGCCCCGATGCTAGGTGTCCTGTGTATCTATGTTAGGTGACCTGTGTCACTATGGTAGGTCACACGTGTCCCTGTGTCCGGTAATCTGTGTGCCTATGATAGGTCACATGTGTCCTTATGTCTAGTGACCTGTGTCCCTATGTTAGGTCCCCCGTGTCCCAATGTTTGGTGAACTGTGTCTCTATGTTAGGTCACCTGTGTCCCTATGTTAGGGGACCTGTGTCTCTATGTTAGGTCACCCGTGTCCCTATGTTCGGTGACCTGTGCCCCTATGTTAGGTGACCTGTGTCCTTAAGGTAGGTCAACTGTGTCCCTATGTTAGGTGACCTGTGTCTCTATGTTAGGTCACACTTGTCCCTGTGTCTGGTGACCTGTGTCCCTATATTAGCTCACCCATGTCCCTATGTCCAGTGACCAGTGTCCCTTTGTCCGGTGACCCATGTCCCTTTGTCTGGTGACCTGTGTCCCTATGTTAGGTCACCCGTGTCCCTATTTCCGGTGACCTGTGTCACTCTGTCCAGTGACCAGTTTCCCTTTGTCCGGTTACCTGTGTCGCTATGTCCGATGACCTGTGTCCCTATATCAAGTGACCTGTGTCCAAATTGCCGGTGACATGTGTCCCTATGTTAGGTCACCCGTATCCCTATGTCCATGACCTCTGTCCCTATGTCAAGTGACCAGTGTCCCTATGTTCGGTGACCCGTGTCCCTATGTCCGGTGACCTGTGTCCCTATGTTCGGTGACCCGTGTCCCAATGTCCGGTGACCTGTGTCCCTATATTAGGTCACCCATGTCCCTATGTCCGGTGACCTGTGTCTCTATGTCCGATGACCTGTGTCCCTATGTCCGGTGACCTGTGTCCCTATGTTAGGTCACCATGACCCTATGTCCGGTGACCTGTGTCCCTATGGCCGGTGACCTGTGTCCCTATGTTAGGTCACCCGTGACCATATGTCTGTGACCTGTGTGCTGATGTCCGGTGACCAGTGTCCCTTTGTCCGGTGATCTGTGTCCCTATGTCCGATGACTTGTATCCCTCTGTCTGGTGACCTGTGTTACTATGCCTGGTGATCTGTGTCCCTATGTCCGGTGACCTGTGTTCCTATGTCCGGTGACCTGTGTCCCTATGGACGGTGAGCTGTGTCCTTATGTTAGGTCAGCAGTGTCCCTATGTCCGGTTACCTGTGTCCCTATGTTAGGTCACCCCTGTCCCTATGTCCGGTGACCTGTGTCCCTTTGTCCGATGACTTGTATCCCTATGTCCGGTGACCTGTGTCCCTAAGGCCAGTGACCTGTGTGTCTAAATTAGGTCATCCGTGTCCCTATGACCAGTTACCTGGGTCCTTATGTCCGGTGACCCGTGTCCCTATGTCTGGTGACCTGTGTCCCTATGTTAGGTCACACATGTCGCTATTTCCGGTCACCTCTGTCCCTATGCCCGGTGACCTGTGTCCCTATGTTCGGTGACCTGTGTCTCTATATCCGGTGACCTGTGTCCCTATGGACGTTGACCTGTGTTCCTATGTTAGGTCACTTGTGTCCCTATGTCCGGTGATCTGTGTCCCTATGTTAGGTCACCGGTGTCCCTATGTCCAGTGACCTGTGTCCCTAAGTCTGGTGACCTATGTCCATATGTCCGGTGACCTGTGTCCCTATGTCCGGTAACCTGTGTCGATATGTCCGGTGACCCGTTTCCCTATGTCCGGTGACCTATGTCCCTATGTTAGGTCATCCGGGTCCCTATGTCCGGTGACCTGTGTTCCTATGTCCGGTAACCAGTTTCCTTATATCCGGTGACCTGTGTCCCTAAGTCCGATGACCTGTTTTCCTATGTCCGGTGACCTGTGTCCCTATGGCCGGTGACCTGTTTCCATATGTTAGATCACCCGTGTCCCTATGTCCGGTGACCTGTTTTCCTATGTTAGGTCACCTGTCTCCCTATGTCCAGTGACCTGTGTCCCTATGTCCGGTGAGCTGTGTCCCTTTGTCCGGTGACCTGTTTCCTTATGTCCATTTACCTGTGTCCCTATGGCCGGTGACCTGTTTCCATATGTTAGATCACCCGTGTCCCTATGTCCGGTGACCTGTTTTCCTATGTTAGGTCACCTGTGTCCCTATGTCCAGTGACCTGTGTCCCTATGTCCGGTGAGCTGTGTCCCTATGTCAGGTCACAAGTGTACCTATGCCCGGTGACCAGTGTCCCTTTGCCCGGTGACCTGTGTCCCTATGTCCGGAGACCTGTGTCTCTATATCCGGTGACCCATGTCCCTATGTTCGGTGACCTGTGTCCATTTGTCCGGTGACCTGTGTCCTTATGTCCGGTGACCTGCGTCCCTATTTCTGGTGACCTGTGTCCCTATGTCCTGTGACCTGTGTTTCTATGTTAGGTCACCCGTGTCCCTATGTTAGGTTACCTGTGTCCCTATGTTAGGTTACCCGTGTTCCTATGTCCGGTGACCTTTGTCCCTATGTTAGGGGACCTGTGTCTCTATGTTAGGTCACCCGTGTCCCTATTTTCGGTTACCTGTGCCCCGATGCTAGGTGTCCTGTGTATCTATGTTAGGTGACCTGTGTCACTATGGTAGGTCACACGTGTCCCTGTGTCCGGTAATCTGTGTGCCTATGATAGGTCACATGTGTCCTTATGTCTAGTGACCTGTGTCCCTTTTGAGGTCCCCCGTGTCCCAATGTTTGGTGAACTGTGTCTCTATGTTAGGTCACCTGTGTCCCTATGTTAGGGGACCTGTGTCTCTATGTTAGGTCACCCGTGTCCCTATGTTCGGTGACCTGTGCCCCTATGTTAGGTGACCTGTGTCCCTAAGGTAGGTCAACTGTGTCCCTATGTTAGGTGACCTGTGTCTCTATGTTAGGTCACACTTGTCCCTGTGTCTGGTGACCTGTGTCCCTATATTAGCTCACCCATGTCCCTATGTCCAGTGACCAGTGTCCCTTTGTCCGGTGACCCATGTCCCTTTGTCTGGTGACCTGTGTCCCTATGTTAGGTCACCCGTGTCCCTATTTCCGGTGACCTGTGTCACTCTGTCCAGTGACCAGTTTCCCTTTGTCCGGTTACCTGTGTCGCTATGTCCGATGACCTGTGTCCCTATATCAAGTGACCTGTGTCCAAATTGCCGGTGACATGTGTCCCTATGTTAGGTCACCCGTATCCCTATGTCCATGACCTCTGTCCCTATGTCAAGTGACCAGTGTCCCTATGTTCGGTGACCCGTGTCCCTATGTCCGGTGACCTGTGTCCCTATGTTCGGTGACCCGTGTCCCAATGTCCGGTGACCTGTGTCCCTATATTAGGTCACCCATGTCCCTATGTCCGGTGACCTGTGTCTCTATGTCCGATGACCTGTGTCCCTATGTCCGGTGACCTGTGTCCCTATGTTAGGTCACCATGACCCTATGTCCGGTGACCTGTGTCCCTATGGCCGGTGACCTGTGTCCCTATGTTAGGTCACCCGTGACCATATGTCTGTGACCTGTGTGCTGATGTCCGGTGACCAGTGTCCCTTTGTCCGGTGATCTGTGTCCCTATGTCCGATGACTTGTATCCCTCTGTCTGGTGACCTGTGTTACTATGCCTGGTGATCTGTGTCCCTATGTCCGGTGACCTGTGTTCCTATGTCCGGTGACCTGTGTCCCTATGGACGGTGAGCTGTGTCCTTATGTTAGGTCAGCAGTGTCCCTATGTCCGGTTACCTGTGTCCCTATGTTAGGTCACCCCTGTCCCTATGTCCGGTGACCTGTGTCCCTTTGTCCGATGACTTGTATCCCTATGTCCGGTGACCTGTGTCCCTAAGGCCAGTGACCTGTGTGTCTAAATTAGGTCATCCGTGTCCCTATGACCAGTTACCTGGGTCCTTATGTCCGGTGACCCGTGTCCCTATGTCTGGTGACCTGTGTCCCTATGTTAGGTCACACATGTCGCTATTTCCGGTCACCTCTGTCCCTATGCCCGGTGACCTGTGTCCCTATGTTCGGTGACCTGTGTCTCTATATCCGGTGACCTGTGTCCCTATGGACGTTGACCTGTGTTCCTATGTTAGGTCACTTGTGTCCCTATGTCCGGTGATCTGTGTCCCTATGTTAGGTCACCGGTGTCCCTATGTCCAGTGACCTGTGTCCCTAAGTCTGGTGACCTATGTCCATATGTCCGGTGACCTGTGTCCCTATGTCCGGTAACCTGTGTCGATATGTCCGGTGACCCGTTTCCCTATGTCCGGTGACCTATGTCCCTATGTTAGGTCATCCGGGTCCCTATGTCCGGTGACCTGTGTTCCTATGTCCGGTAACCAGTTTCCTTATATCCGGTGACCTGTGTCCCTAAGTCCGATGACCTGTTTTCCTATGTCCGGTGACCTGTGTCCCTATGGCCGGTGACCTGTTTCCATATGTTAGATCACCCGTGTCCCTATGTCCGGTGACCTGTTTTCCTATGTTAGGTCACCTGTCTCCCTATGTCCAGTGACCTGTGTCCCTATGTCCGGTGAGCTGTGTCCCTTTGTCCGGTGACCTGTTTCCTTATGTCCATTTACCTGTGTCCCTATGGCCGGTGACCTGTTTCCATATGTTAGATCACCCGTGTCCCTATGTCCGGTGACCTGTTTTCCTATGTTAGGTCACCTGTGTCCCTATGTCCAGTGACCTGTGTCCCTATGTCCGGTGAGCTGTGTCCCTATGTCAGGTCACAAGTGTACCTATGCCCGGTGACCAGTGTCCCTTTGCCCGGTGACCTGTGTCCCTATGTCCGGAGACCTGTGTCTCTATATCCGGTGACCCATGTCCCTATGTTCGGTGACCTGTGTCCATTTGTCCGGTGACCTGTGTCCTTATGTCCGGTGACCTGCGTCCCTATTTCTGGTGACCTGTGTCCCTATGTCCTGTGACCTGTGTTTCTATGTTAGGTCACCCGTGTCCCTATGTTAGGTTACCTGTGTCCCTATGTTAGGTTACCCGTGTTCCTATGTCCGGTGACCTTTGTCCCTATGTTAGGGGACCTGTGTCTCTATGTTAGGTCACCCGTGTCCCTATTTTCGGTTACCTGTGCCCCGATGCTAGGTGTCCTGTGTATCTATGTTAGGTGACCTGTGTCACTATGGTAGGTCACACGTGTCCCTGTGTCCGGTAATCTGTGTGCCTATGATAGGTCACATGTGTCCTTATGTCTAGTGACCTGTGTCCCTATGTTAGGTCCCCCGTGTCCCAATGTTTGGTGAACTGTGTCTCTATGTTAGGTCACCTGTGTCCCTATGTTAGGGGACCTGTGTCTCTATGTTAGGTCACCCGTGTCCCTATGTTCGGTGACCTGTGCCCCTATGTTAGGTGACCTGTGTCCCTAAGGTAGGTCAACTGTGTCCCTATGTTAGGTGACCTGTGTCTCTATGTTAGGTCACACTTGTCCCTGTGTCTGGTGACCTGTGTCCCTATATTAGCTCACCCATGTCCCTATGTCCAGTGACCAGTGTCCCTTTGTCCGGTGACCCATGTCCCTTTGTCTGGTGACCTGTGTCCCTATGTTAGGTCACCCGTGTCCCTATTTCCGGTGACCTGTGTCACTCTGTCCAGTGACCAGTTTCCCTTTGTCCGGTTACCTGTGTCGCTATGTCCGATGACCTGTGTCCCTATATCAAGTGACCTGTGTCCAAATTGCCGGTGACATGTGTCCCTATGTTAGGTCACCCGTATCCCTATGTCCATGACCTCTGTCCCTATGTCAAGTGACCAGTGTCCCTATGTTCGGTGACCCGTGTCCCTATGTCCGGTGACCTGTGTCCCTATGTTCGGTGACCCGTGTCCCAATGTCCGGTGACCTGTGTCCCTATATTAGGTCACCCATGTCCCTATGTCCGGTGACCTGTGTCTCTATGTCCGATGACCTGTGTCCCTATGTCCGGTGACCTGTGTCCCTATGTTAGGTCACCATGACCCTATGTCCGGTGACCTGTGTCCCTATGGCCGGTGACCTGTGTCCCTATGTTAGGTCACCCGTGACCATATGTCTGTGACCTGTGTGCTGATGTCCGGTGACCAGTGTCCCTTTGTCCGGTGATCTGTGTCCCTATGTCCGATGACTTGTATCCCTCTGTCTGATGACCTGTGTTACTATGCCTGGTGATCTGTGTCCCTATGTCCGGTGACCTGTGTTCCTATGTCCGGTGACCTGTGTCCCTATGGACGGTGAGCTGTGTCCTTATGTTAGGTCAGCAGTGTCCCTATGTCCGGTTACCTGTGTCCCTATGTTAGGTCACCCCTGTCCCTATGTCCGGTGACCTGTGTCCCTTTGTCCGATGACTTGTATCCCTATGTCCGGTGACCTGTGTCCCTAAGGCCAGTGACCTGTGTGTCTAAATTAGGTCATCCGTGTCCCTATGACCAGTTACCTGGGTCCTTATGTCCGGTGACCCGTGTCCCTATGTCTGGTGACCTGTGTCCCTATGTTAGGTCACACATGTCGCTATTTCCGGTCACCTCTGTCCCTATGCCCGGTGACCTGTGTCCCTATGTTCGGTGACCTGTGTCTCTATATCCGGTGACCTGTGTCCCTATGGACGTTGACCTGTGTTCCTATGTTAGGTCACTTGTGTCCCTATGTCCGGTGATCTGTGTCCCTATGTTAGGTCACCGGTGTCCCTATGTCCAGTGACCTGTGTCCCTAAGTCTGGTGACCTATGTCCATATGTCCGGTGACCTGTGTCCCTATGTCCGGTAACCTGTGTCGATATGTCCGGTGACCCGTTTCCCTATGTCCGGTGACCTATGTCCCTATGTTAGGTCATCCGGGTCCCTATGTCCGGTGACCTGTGTTCCTATGTCCGGTAACCAGTTTCCTTATATCCGGTGACCTGTGTCCCTAAGTCCGATGACCTGTTTTCCTATGTCCGGTGACCTGTGTCCCTATGGCCGGTGACCTGTTTCCATATGTTAGATCACCCGTGTCCCTATGTCCGGTGACCTGTTTTCCTATGTTAGGTCACCTGTCTCCCTATGTCCAGTGACCTGTGTCCCTATGTCCGGTGAGCTGTGTCCCTTTGTCCGGTGACCTGTTTCCTTATGTCCATTTACCTGTGTCCCTATGGCCGGTGACCTGTTTCCATATGTTAGATCACCCGTGTCCCTATGTCCGGTGACCTGTTTTCCTATGTTAGGTCACCTGTGTCCCTATGTCCAGTGACCTGTGTCCCTATGTCCGGTGAGCTGTGTCCCTATGTCAGGTCACAAGTGTACCTATGCCTGGTGACCAGTGTCCCTTTGCCCGGTGACCTGTGTCCCTATGTCCGGAGACCTGTGTCCCTATATCCGGTGACCCGTGTCCCTATGTTCGGTGACCTGTGTCCATTTGTCCGGTGACCTGTGTCCTTATGTCCGGTGACCTGCGTCCCTATTTCTGGTGACCTGTGTCCCTATGTCCTGTGACCTGTGTTTCTATGTTAGGTCACCCGTGTCCCTATGTTAGGTTACCTGTGTCCCTATGTTAGGTTACCCGTGTTCCTATGTCCGGTGACCTTTGTCCCTATGTTAGGGGACCTGTGTCTCTATGTTAGGTCACCCGTGTCCCTATTTTCGGTTACCTGTGCCCCGATGCTAGGTGTCCTGTGTATCTATGTTAGGTGACCTGTGTCACTATGGTAGGTCACACGTGTCCCTGTGTCCGGTAATCTGTGTGCCTATGATAGGTCACATGTGTCCTTATGTCTAGTGACCTGTGTCCCTATGTTAGGTCCCCCGTGTCCCAATGTTTGGTGAACTGTGTCCCTATGTTCGGTGACCTGTGCCCCTATGTTAGGTGACCTGTGTCCCTAATGTAGGTCAACTGTGTCCCTATGTTAGGTGACCTGTGTCTCTATGTTAGGTCACACTTGTCCCTGTGTCTGGTGACCTGTGTCCCTATATTAGCTCACCCATGGCCCTATGTCCGGTGACCTGTATCTCTATGTCCGGCGACCTGTTTACCTATGTTCTGTGACCTGTTTCCCTATGTCCGGTGACCTGTGTCCCCATGTTTAAAAACCTGTGTCCGTATGCTAGGTCATCCGTGTCCCTATGTCCGGTGATCTGTGTCCCTATGTCTGGTGACCTGTGTCCCTATGTCCGGGGATCTGTGTCCCTATGTTAGGTCACCCGTGTCCCTATGTCCGTGTACTGTGTCCCTATGTCCAGTGACCAGTGTCCCTTTGTCAGGTCACCCATGTCCCTATGTCTGGTGACCTGTGTCCCTATGTCCGATGATCTGTGTCCCTATGTTAGGTCACCCGTGTCCCTGAGTCCGTGTACTGTGTCCCTATGTCCAGTGACCAGTGTCCCTTTGTCCGGTGACCCATGTCTCTATGTCTGGTGACCTGTGTCCCTATGTTAGTCCATCCGTGTCCCTATTTCCGGTGACCTGTGTCACTCTGTCCGGTGACCAGTGTCCCTTTGTCCGGTGACCTGTTTCGCTATGTCCGATGACCTGTGTCCCTATATCAAGTGAAGTGTGTCCCAATTGCCGATGACCTGTGTCCCTATGTCAAGTGACCAGGTCCCTTTGTCCGATGGCCTGTATCCCTATGTCTTGTGACCTGTGTCCCAATGTCCAGTGACCTGTGTCCATATGTTATGTCACCCATGTCCCTATGTCCGGTGACCCGAGTCCCTATGTCCGGTGATCTGTGTCCCTGTGTCCGGTGACCAGTGTCCCTTTGTACGGTGACCTGTTTCCTTATGTCCATTGACCTGTGTCTCTATGGCCGGTGACCTGTTTCCATATGTTAGGTCACCAGTGTCCCTATGTCCGGTGACCTGTTTTCCTATGTTAGGTCACCTGTGTCCCTACGTCCAGTGACCTGTGTCCCTATGTCCGGTGAGCTGTGTCCCTATGTCAGGTCACAAGTGTACCTATGCCCGGTGACCAGTGTCCTTTTGTCCGGTTACCTGTGTCCCTATGTCCGATGACCTGTGTCCCTATGTCTGGAGACCTGTGTCCCTATATCCGGTGACCCGTGTCCCTATGTTCGGTGACCTGTGTCCATTTGTCTGGTGACCTGTGTACCTATGTCCGGTGACCTGTGTCCTTATGTCCGGTGACCTGCGTCCCTATGTCTGGTGACCTGTGTCCCTATGTCCTGTGATGTGACCTGTGTTTCTATGTTAGGTGACCTGTGTCCCTATGTTAGGGGACCTGTGTCTCTATGTTAGGTCACCCATGTCCCTATGTTCGGTGACCTGTGCCCCTATGTTAGGTGACCTGTGTCCCTAAGGTAGGTCAACTGTGTCCCTATGTTAGGTGACCTGTGTCTCTATGTTAGGTCACACTTGTCCCTGTGTCTGGTGACCTGTGTCCCTATATTAGCTCACCCATGTCCCTATGTCCGGTGACCTGTATCTCTATGTCCGGCGACCTGTTTACCTATGTTCTGTGACCTGTTTCCCTATGTCCGGTGACCTGTGTCCCCATGTCCAATGACCTGTGTCCGTATGCTAGGTCATCCGTGTCTCTATGTCCGGTGATCTGTGTCCCTATGTCTGGTGACCTGTGTCCCCATGTCCGGGGATCTGTGTCCCTATGTTAGGTCACCCGTGTCCCTATGTCCGTGTACTGTGTCCCTATGTCCAGTGACCAGTGTCCCTTTGTCAGGTCACCCATGTCCCTATGTCTGGTGACCTGTGTCCCCATGTCCGGGGATCTGTGTCCCTATGTTAGGTCACCCGTGTCCCTATGTCCGTGTACTGTGTCCCTATGTCCAGTGACCAGTGTCCCTTTGTCCGGTGACCCATGTCTCTATGTCTGGTGACCTGTGTCCCTATGTTAGTCCATCCGTGTCCCTATTTCCGGTGACCTGTGTCACTCTGTCCGGTGACCAGTGTCCCTTTGTCCGGTTACCTGTTTCGCTATGTCCGATGACCTGTGTCCCTATATCAAGTGAAGTGTGTCCCAATTGCCAATGACCTGTGTCCCTATGTCAAGTGACCAGGTCCCTTTGTCCGATGGCCTGTATCCCTATGTCTGGTGACCTGTGTCCCAATGTCCAGTGACCTGTGTCCATATGTTATGTCATCCATGTCCCTATGTCCGGTGACCCGTGTCCCTATGTCCGGTGATCTGTGTCCCTGTGTCCGGTGACCAGTGTCCCTTTGTACGGTGACCTGTTTCCTTATGTCCATTGACCTGTGTCTCTATGGCCGGTGACCTGTTTCCATATGCTAGGTCACCCGTGTCCCTATGTCCGGTGACCTGTTTTCCTATGTTAGGTCACCTGTGTCCCTACGTCCAGTGACCTGTGTCCCTATGTCCGGTGAGCTGTGTCCCTATGTCAGGTCACAAGTGTACCTATGCCCGGTGACCAGTGTCCCTTTGTCCGGTGACCTGTGTCCCTATGTCCGATGACCTGTGTCCCTATGTCTGGAGACCTGTGTCCCTATATCCGGTGACCCGTGTCCCTATGTTCGGTGACCTGTGTCCATTTGTCTGGTGACCTGTGTCCCTATGTCCGGTGACCTGTGTCCCTATGTCCGGTGACCTGCGTCCCTATGTCTGGTGACCTGTGTCCCTATGTCCTGTGACCTGTGTTTCTATGTTAGGTGACCTGTGTCTCTATGTTAGGTCACCCGTGTTCCTGTGTTAGGTTACCTGTGTCCCTATGTTAGGTCACCCGTGTTACTATGTCCGGTGACCTTTGTCCCTATGTTAGGGGACCTGTGTCTCTATGTTAGGTTACCCGTGTCCCTATTTTTGATGACCTGTGCCCCGATGCTAGGTGACCTGTGTATCTATGTTAGGTGACCTGTGTCACTATGGTAGGTCAACTGTGTCCCTATGTTAGGTGACCTGTGTCTCTATGTTAGGTCACACGTGTCCCTGTGTCCGGTGACATGTTTCCCTATGTTAGATCACCCGTGTCCCTATGTTCCTTGACCTTTCCTAAAGCAGTTTTTGACACCAAAGAAAGATTCACCTACAAGTCTCACAGCCTCATTTTTTTTTAAATGCAGTTTTTGTCATTCCGCCTGCTGGTCGTCTACTACTGGTCGTGTACTGCTGGTTGGTCATTTACTGCTGGTCGTTTACTGCCGGTCATTTACTGCTGGTCGTCTACTGCTGGTCGTCTACTTCTGATTGGTCCTTTACTGCTGGTCGTTTACTGCTGGTCATTTACTGCTGGTCGTCTACTGCTGGTCGTCTACTTCTGGTTGGTCATTTACTGCTGGTCGTCCACTGCTGGTTCGTCATTTACCGCTGGTCGTCTACTGCTGGTAGTCTACTGCTGGCTAGTCATTTACTGCTGATCATTTACTGTTGGTCGTTTACTGCTGGTTGGTCATTTACTGCTGAACATTTACTGCTAGTCATTTACTGCTGGTCATTTACTGCTGGTCATTTACTGCTGGTCATTTAATGCTTGTCGTCTACTGCCGGTCTCCTTCTGCTGGTCATTTACTGTGGGTCGTCTACTGCTGGTCGTCTACTGCTGGTCATTTACTGCTGGTCATTTACTGCTGGTCGTCTACTTCTGGTCATTTAGTGCTGGTTGGTCATTTACTGCTGGTCGTCTACTCCTGGTCGTATACTGTTGTTCATTTACTGCTGGTCATTTACTGCTGCTCATTTACTGCTTGTCGTTTACTGCTGGTCATTTACTGCTGGTCATTTACTGCTGGTCATTTACTGCTGGTCGTCTACTGCTGGTCGTCTACTGCTGGTCATTTACTGCTGGTCATTTACTGCTGGTCATTTACTGCTGGTCATCTACTGCTGGTCATTTACTGCTGGTTTGTAATTTACTACTGGTCGTCTACTGCTGGACGTCTACTCCTGGTCGTATACTGTTGTTCATTTACTGCTGGTCATTTACTGCTGGTCGTTTACTGCCGGTCGTCTACTGCTGGTCGTCTACTGTTGGTCGTCTACTGCTGGTCGTCTACTGATGGTCGTCTACTGCTGGTCGTCTACTTCTGGTTGGTCATTTACTGCTGGTCGTCTACTGCTGGTCGTCTACTGCTGGTTGGTCATTTACTGCTGGTCGTCTACTGCTGGTCGTCTACTGCTGGTCGTCTACTTCTGGTTGGTCATTTACTGCTGGTCGTCCACTGCTGGTTCGTCATTTACCGCTGGTCGTCTACTGCTGGTCGTCTACTGCTGGCTAGTCATTTACTGCTGATCATTTACTGTTGGTCGTTTACTGCTGGTTGGTCATTTACTGTTGGTCGTCTACTGCTGGCTGGTCATTTACTGCTGGACATTTACTGCTAGTCATTTACTGCTGGTCATTTACTGCTGGTCATTTACTGCTGGTCGTCTACTGCTGGTCGTCTACTGCTGGTCATTTAGTACTGGTTGGTCATTTACTGCTGGTCGTCTACTGCTGGTCGTCTACTCTTGGTCGTCTATTGTTGGTCATTTACTGTTTGTCATTTAGTGCTGCTCATTTACTGCTTGTCGTTTACTGCTGGTCATTTACTGCTGGTCATTTACTGCTGGTTTGTAATTTACTACTGGTCGTCTACTGCTGGTCGTCTACTCCTGGTCGTATACTGTTGTTCATTTACTGCTGGTCATTTACTGCTGGTCATTTACTGCTCGTCGTTTACTGCTGGTCGTCTACTGCTGGTCGTCTACTGTTGGTCGTCTACTGCTGGTTGGTCATTTACTGCTGGTCGTTTACTGCTGGTCGTCTACTTCTGATTGGTCATTTACTGCTGGTCGTCTACTGTTGGTCATCTACTGCTGGTTGGTCATTTACTGCTGGTCGTCTACTGCTGGTCGTCTACTGCTGCTGGTCATTTACTGCTGGTCATTTATTGCTGGTCATTTACTGCTGGTCGTCTACTGCTGGTCATTTACTGCTGGTCATTTACTGTTGGACGTTTACTGCTGGTCGTCTACTGCTGGTTGGTCATTTACTGCTGGTCGTCTACTGCTGGTCGTCTACTGCTGGTTGGTCATTTACTGCTGGTCGTCTACTGCTGGTCATTTACTGTTGGACGTCTACTGCTGGTCATTTACTGCTGGTCATTTACTGTTGGACGTCTACTGCTGGTCATTTACAGCTGGTCATTTACTGCTGGTCGTCTACTTCTGATTGGTGATTTACTGCTGGTCATTTACTGCTGGTCATTTACTGCTGGTTATTTACTGCTGGTCATTTACTGCTGTTCGTTTACTGCTGGTCATTTACTGTTGGTCATTTACTGCTGGTTATTTACTGCTGGTCATTTACTGCTGGTCGTCTACTCCTGGTCGTCTACTGCTGGTCATTTACTGTTGGTTGGTCATTTACTGCTGGTCATTTACTGCTGATCGTTTATTGTTGGTCGTCTACTGCTGGGCATTTACTGCTGGTCATTAACTGCTGGTTATTTACTGCTGGTCATTTACTGCTGATCGTTTATTGTTGGTCGTCTACTGCTGGGCATTTACTGCTGGTCATTAACTGCTGGTCATTTACTGCTTGGTTCATATCGGCTATTCTGAGGCCCTCTCATGGGGAACACTTTCTTAGCCAGTGTTTTCACTTCTGCTTTTGTTACTTCCGCTCCGTCTGATCTCATGAGTCCAAACATTCGTAATTAGATACGTATTTTATATCCTTTTAATGTTTCCATCTCTTCTTCCATGATGTCAAGATGTAGTCATTTATTCCATTGAATAATTCCAACTGTAATCATCCATTCCATCCACTAATGTCAACTGTTATGCCAGTAATCCATTCCATCCACTTATGTGATGCCAGTAATCCATTCCATCCACTCATGTAATGTCAGTAATCCATAGTATCCACAACTAAATATGGATACAGTCAGTGACGATAGTTACTCTATGAAGTGGCGTCCCAGGTAACCACAGAGCTACCAGTAAAAATTTAGCAGTGACATAAAGCTAGTGAAGTGAAGTGGGGAGGGGGGGGGGTGAGGCAGGGGAGGAATAGGACGAGAAAGGATAGAAAGACAGCGAGCAGTATGGCATGAGAGACGCTTGTCAGGAAACATGAAGAAATGAGAACTAACCTGCATTGGTCGACGTGGTTTCCCTACAATATTAGAAGTCTTAGGGAACGCCCAGGCAAGAAACCATTTATACCGAGGAACATCTTGTCACTTAATCCTACCTGGCTACAAAACTTTGTGCCCCATTGAAGTAAACATCTGCGCCACGGATTATAAATATTAATTATTGTTAATTTTCGTAATCATTGTTTGCTCTGGTGTATCATAGCAACATCTGACGTCGATCAAAGCCTTTTGTAAATATATACACGGCTTATCAATTTCCAACATTCGAGACTGGATTATACTAGTGGACTAGGTTGATAGATGCAATATGTTGCATTATTCAGAGCAATCTACAAGTTAGCATGTAAGAGGCATGGCTGTAGATGTTTATGTTAGAGTGTGTTGGTGGTTGTAGATGTTTATATTAGAGTGGGTCTGTGGTTGTAGATGATTATGTTAGAGTGGTGGTTGTAGATGTTTATGTTACAGTGTGTTGGTGGTTGTAGATGTTTATGTTAGAGTGTGTTGGTGGTTGTAGATGATTATGTTAGAGTGTGTTGGTGGTTGTAGATGTTTATGTTAGAGTGGTGGTTGTAGATGTTTATGTTAGAGTGGTGGTTGTAGATGTTTATGTTAGAGTGGTGGTTGTAGATGTTTATGTTAGAGTGGTGGTTGTAGATGTTTATGTTAGAGTGTGTTGGTGGTTGTAGATGTTTATGTTAGAGTGTGTTGGTGGTTGTAGATGTTTATGTTAGAGTTGGTTGGTGGTTGTAGATGTTTATGTTAGAGTGTGTTGGTGGTTGTAGATGTTTATGTTAGAGTGGTGGTTGTAGATGTTTATGTTAGAGTGTGTTGGTGGTTGTAGATGTTTATGTTAATGTGTGTTGGTGGTTGTAGATGTTTATGTTAGAGTGTGTTGGTGGTTGTAGATGTTTATGTTAGAGTGTGTTGGTGGTTGTAGATGTTTATGTTAGAGTGGTGGTTGTAGATGTTTATGTTAGTGTGTGTTGGTGGTTGTAGATGACTATGTTAGAGTGTGTTGGTGGTTGTAGATGTTTATGTTAGAGTGTGTTGGTGGTTGTAGATGTTTATGTTAGTGTGTGTTGGTGGTTGTAGATGTTTATGTTAGAGTGTGTTGGTGGTTGTAGATGTTTATGTTAGAGTGTGTTGGTGGTTGTAGATGTTTATGTTAGAGTGGTGGTTGTAGATGTTTATGTTAGAGTGTGTTGGTGGTTGTAGATGATTATGTTAGAGTGTGTTGGTGGTTGTAGATGTTTATGTTAGTGTGTGTTGGTGGTTGTAGATGATTATGTTAGAGTGGTGGTTGTAGATGTTTATGTTAGAGTGGTGGTTGTAGATGTTTATGTTAGAGTGGGTCTGTGGTTGTAGATATTTATGTTAGAGTGGTGGTTGTAGATGTTTATGTTAGAGTGGTGGTTGTAGATGTTTATGTTAGAGTGGGTCTGTGGTTGTAGATGTTTATATTAGAGTTGGTTTTGTAGATGTTTATGTTAGAGTTGTGGTTGTAGATGTTTATGTTAGAGTGGTGGTTGTAGATGTTTATGTTAGAGTGGTGGTTGTAGATGTTTATGTTAGAGTGGGTCTGTGGTTGTAGATGTTTATATTAGAGTGGGTTTTGTAGATGTTTATGTTAGAGTGGTGGTTGTAGATGTTTATGTTAGAGTGTGTCGGTGGTTGTAGATGTTTATATTAGAGTGGGTTTTGTAGATGTTTATGTTAGAGTGGTGGTTGTAGATGTTTATGTTAGAGTGGTGGCTGTAGATGTTTATTTTAGAGTGTGTCGGTGGTTGTAGATGTTTATGTTAGAGTGTGTCGGTGGTTGTAGATGTTTATGTTAGAGTGGGTTTTGTAGATGTTTATGTTAGAGTGGTGGTTGTAGAAGTTTATGTTAGAGTGTGTCGGTGGTTGTAGATGTTTATGTTAGAGTGGGTTTTGTAGATGTTTATGTTAGAGTGGTGGTTGTAGAAGTTTATGTTAGAGTGTGTTTTTGGTTGTAGATGTTTATGTTAGAGTGGTGGTTGTAGATGTTTATGTTAGAGTGTGTCGGTGGTTGTAGATGTTTATGTTAGAGTGGGTTTTGTAGATGTTTATGTTAGAGTGGTGGTTGTAGATGTTTATGTTAGAGTGGTGGTTGTAGATGTTTATGTTAGAGTGTGTTGGTGGTTGTAGATGTTTATGTTGGAGTAGGCTGGTGGTTGTAGATCTTTATGTTAGAGTGGTGATTTTAGATGTTTATGTTAGACTGGTGGTTGTAGATGTTTATGTTAGAGTGGTGGTTGTAGATGTTTATGTTATAGTGGTGGTTGTAGATGTTTATGTTAGAGTAGTGGTTGTAGATCTTTATGTTAGAGTAGTGGTTGTAGATGTTTATGTTTGAGTAGTGGTTGTAGACATTTAATGTAATAGAGCTAGCATTCCTTACTAATATGACACATGTCATGCTTTGACTTCCAGACCCAAACATAGAAGCCGCACCAAGCAAACACTCGTGGAGAAACCACGTGGACTGAGACTTAGTGCTCCTATGCTCATAATGGAGCAACGTGAAGGTTGTAGATATAGAACGCATACTCAAGAAATCACAAATACAAGTAAAATCAATGTGCAATAAATGTTTGTCATGCAAACAATAAACAGAGACATAATCTATGCTAACGGTAAACAGACGTCTAAGCCAGATAGATTCAATGGCCACCTGCTGTCATCTGTAGGACAAACACAAAAACTCCATTACCGGATCTTTCACCCATATTTGCTCAACATCTTGACGTTCTATCTAATTGTCAAATGTGTCTATATAAACGTCATTTGTGTATCTATCTAAACGTTATTTGTGTGTCTATCTAAACGTCATATGTGTCTATATAAACGTCATTTGTGTGTCTATCTAAACGTCATATGTGTGTCTATCTAAACGTCATATGTGTGTCTATCTAAACGTCATTTGTGTGTCTATCTAAACGTCATTTGTTAACTAATCAGTTTCATGTCATTAAAAAAATCGAAGTTACGCAAATAGCCACACACACAGCCACAACCAGCTTACAACCTCTATCTCCCAACTCACCAAGTCTCTCTCTCTCTGCCAGTTCACCCCTTCTCTCTCTCTCTCAACTCACCACATCTCTCTCTCTCCTAGCTCACCAAGTCTCTGTCTCTCTCAACTCACCACGTCTCTCTCTATCTCTGTCCCAGTTCACCACTTCTCGCTCTCTCAGTTCACCACGTCTCTCTCTCCCAGCTCACCAGGTCTCTCTCCCAGCTCACCACGTCTCTCTCCCCGCTCACCACGTCTCTCTCTCCCAGCTCAAAACGTCTCTCTCCCAGCTCACCCCCTCTCTCTCTCCCAGCTCACCACGTCTCTCTCTCCCAGCTCACAACATTTACCTCTCCCAGGTCACCACGTCTCTCTCTCCCAGCTCACCACGTCTCGCTCTCCCAGCTCAAAACTTTTACCTCTCCCAGGTCACCACGTCTCTCTCTCCCAGCTCACCACGTCTCTCTCTTCTAGCTCACCACGTCTCTCTCTCCCAGCTCACCACGTCTCTCTCTCCCAGCTCACCACGTCTCTCTCTTCTAGCTCACCACGTCTCTCTCTCCCAGCTCACCACGTCTCTCTCTCTCCTAGCTCACCACGTCTCTCTCTCCCAGCTCACCACGTCTCGCTCTTCCAGCTCACAAATTTTACCTCTCCCAGGTCACCACGTCTCTCTCTCCCAGCTCACCACGTCTCTCTTTCCTAGCTCACCACGTCTCTCTCTTCCAGCTCACCACGTCTCTCTCTCTCCCAGGTCACCGCGTCTCTCTCTCCTAGCTCACAACTTCTACCTCTCCCAGCTGGCATAAGTCAAATCCTAAGTCATGTCACCACACTCAGACATAAATTGGTACAAGTCAAATCCTAAGTCATGTCACTACATCCAGATATAAACTGGCACAAGTCAAATCCTAATTCATGTCATCACATCCAGACATAAACTGGGACGAGTCAAATCCTAGAGGAGGCACCTACCTCCTACCAGGCGCGTCAGCAGGGTTGCGGATTGCTGAAAGGCCTCCTAATTTGGAGGTTAGCTGCGAAAAAATAAGCAGCCGTAGACAAAAACGGGTCGGCAGGCATGGAGGCTGTAAGGAGGCAGCCCCTCCACCATGCAAAGACACAACAGGCTAATCACCTGTTTGTCTTAAAAAACGATTACAAGTCAAAACATAGAGAAAACCGGACTGACCTCAACGGCGACGAACAGGCGAGAAAAAAGGACCACGATTTACGGAACATGGAATGTATGAAGTATAAACGGAAAAGAACATGAACTAATGGAGGAGATGAAGAGAACATGAACTAATGGAGGAGATGAAGAGAGCAAAATTGACAGTCCTGGCTCTTTCAGAAACATAGAAAAAGGGACAGGGCGTTCTGGACCATGACGGCAACATGCTATACTACAGCGCAGTTCCCATGAGTGAACGAGCCAGGGCAGGGGTTGGTTGTATAGTGGATGGTAACAGCAAAGCAAACATTAAAGGATGGAAGATCATTTCAGAACGACTGATGGTTCTAAGTCTACACGAGGAGGATAGTCAAATGGATATCGGCATTGTGTGTGCACCAAAACGAAGATGAGAGCAATGACATAAAAGATGAATTTTATGAGCTCCTTCAAGGGACCGTTGACGATTTCCAAAATGAAATACTTCTCCTTGGAGACTTCAACGCAAGAGTTGGAAACGACTATTCTAGATGGGATGGAGTTATCGGTAGGTATGGAGAAGATGTCTTAAATGAAAGTGGAAAACGACTGCTAAGATTCTGCAGAGAAGAAAACCTTGTTATTACAAATACAAGGTTTCCACACAAGGGTATCCATGCCTACACAAGATGTGAGCCGGCAAGAAATGAAAGATCCATAATTGACTATGCAATAGTGAGGAAAACTGATTTCAAGTATATAAAGGATGCTAGAGTGCTCAGAGGACCAGAGATAGGAAGCGACCACTACCTAGTTAAAATAAAGAGAGAAATTGAAAAACACTATCCAGCTAGGCAACACCCATCAGCAAGCATGAAACATAATACACAAGGAGAAAATAAAATTAAGGCTTACAAACTACGAGAACCAGATGTTAAGAGGAGATACCAAGGGTTCATAACAACAGCAATAGAAAAGGATAGAGGAATCTGAAGAAGATATGGGAATGCTTTGGGTAAAATTCAAAGACATCCTCAAAGAGACTGCAGCAGAGGCATGCGTTCAAACACGAGAAGGGTGGAAGAGAAAGAGTACACCATGGAGGACAGAAGGAATGAAAACAAAAATACGAGAAAAGAAAAAGGCATGGAAGCAATACCTAGGGGCTAGGAATACAGAAGAACAAACAAAGAAATATAAAGAATATGTAAATTTTAGAACAGAAGCAAAGAAGACTGTGCTCAAGGCCAAACAGAAATCCTGGGAAGAATTTGGAGAGAAACTTCAAAATAATGCTGGAAAAAACCAGAAACTGTTCTACAGGACCTTAAAGAACATGAGGAAGGAAAAGGAATGCCCCCTGAAATTTGTTAAAGATAAACAAGGTGCGCTGTTGACTGCCCCAGAAGAGGTAATGAACAGGTGGAAAGAATTTTTCTCAGATCTTGGTGTGGAGGAAAACCAAGCTCTGGAAGTAACAGTCCCAATTCAAGAAGAGGGAGCCATGGAGGGAAACGATAATATCACAATTGAAGAACTAAAGGCAGCATTGGAGAAAATTAAGATTGGTAAAGCAGCAGGGCATGATGGTATAGCACCAGAAATGGTTAAATAAATGGGAACGGCAAGAGAGATACTATTCATGAAGATTCTCAAGGCAGCTTGGCGCCACAAGAAGATACCAAAAGACTGGGAGGTTACAATAATAATACCAATATTTAAAAAGGGCGACAATCGACAATGTGAAAATCACAGAGGTATTTCCCTTCTCAGTGTCCCCAGGAAAGTCTACTCTAGGATTCTAGAACAGCGATTAAGATGTCTAGCAGAGCCAAATATGGATGAAACTCAATGTGGGTTTAGGGCAAACAGAAGTTCTCAAGACCTTATCTTTACACTCAGACAGCTAAGTGAAAAGGCTCTTGAATATGATAAAGAGATGCATCTCTGCTTTTTGAATTTGGAGAAAGCATTTGATAAAGTTCCTTGGGACAAACTCTGGGAGTGCCTGACAAGGAAGAACATCACAGGACCCCTGATCTCTGCCATACAGAGTTTCTATAAAACATGCAGAAATTATGTGCGGACATCAAATCAAAAGTCAGGAGAGTTCAAGACCACTAGCGGAGTAAGACAGCGGGACATTCTATCACCGTACCTTCTCATACTCCTCATGGATGAACTCATCAAAGCCTGCAAGGAACGGACAAAAATGTATGAAGTAGGGTACTGGAAGATGAGACCAAGTTACATATCGGAACTAGCATTTGCAGACGATGTGGCCCTGACCACGAAAACCGAAGCACATTTCCAGATCAACTTGCAGGTCTGGAAAGAAGAGTTGAAGAAGAGAGGAATTCACATCAGCAACTCCAAAACAAAAACCATGGTGATCGCCAGAGATGAAAAGAGACACCAGATAACTCTGGGAACACGAGCACTGGAGCAGGTCAGCAACTTTAAATATATAGGAGTGGTAATAGACAGCAGAGGAGGAATCAAAGAGGAGTTAACTGCACGAAGGGCAGCAGCAGGTAGACTGTTCCATGTAATAAACAGAGGTTTCCTCAGTAGAAGAGAAATAAGCAGGAAAACAAAGATGGATGTATACTGCTCTACCTATGTGCCTGTCCTGACATATGGATGTGAGTCATGGGCAATGACTACAGCCCAAGAAAGGCAATTACAAACTTCAGAAATGAGGTACCTAAGAAAGGCGGTTCAGGTGACGAAAAGAGACAAGATCCGTAACCAGACAATACGTAGCAATCTTGAAGTTCAACCCCTGCAGACACGAGTGGAGCAGTCCCAACTACAGTGATTTGGTCATTTCTGTAGAATGGAAGAAGATAGGATAGAAAAGCGGTCATAAGAGATCAAAAGTGAAGGACGCAGACCCCGAGGACGTCCCAAAGTACGTTGGGAAGACAACATACGACAGTCCCTAAGTGATAGAGGGCTGGATGGGAAAGAGGCCAGGAAAAAGACGGCGGATAGAGCAGTGTGGCGTTCTCTTTGGCAAACCTCTACACCTCGCGGTAGAAGAGGAGCGACTAAGTAAGTAAGTAAGTACATCCAGACATAAACAGACACAAGTCAAATCCGAAGTCATGTGCACATCCAGACATAAACTGGCACAAGTCAAATTCAAAGTCATGTCACCACACCCAGACATAAACTGGCACAAGTCAAATATTATATGCATGTCACCTTAGAAACGCGGCACTCTCTTTACAGTAGTAGGATGAAGAATCACGAAAGGGTTGTCATGGATGGACAGAAAAAAACAAAGGGACATGTTACCACAGCTGAGACGATAGCCAAGAGGGAAGAACGGGGGACCGATCATCACTGCGAGTCTCATAATAATGACCGAGCCTGCAGTGTCTTGATCACTTCTGTTTGCGTACAGGTGCTATTTGTGGCATCTTTCATGTAATTGCCAGTCGTCGTCTTCCTGGAGGTGGGAAGATCACTGACGAGATTGTTACGTACCCTGCATGTGTCCAGCTCGTTCTGTTTTACACCTTCGAGCCACTGGCATTCACTTCAAAGATCCGAACTTTAATTGCCTGATACACGAAACGATTCTTAAACCGACCAACGTCCAACACCTTGATCGTGGTTATGAAATTCCTGGGTCATGGAATTTGCTGGTCGGAAACATATTAACGGGTGGGAGATCTGTAAGCGGGTGGAAGATCTATTACCGGGTGGGAGATCTGTTAGCAGGTGATAGATCTGTTAGCAGGAGGGAGATCTGTTACCGGGTGGGAGATCTGTTAGCAGGTGGGAGATCTGTTAGCAGGTGGGATATCTGTTACCGGGTGGGAGATCTGTTATCGGGTCAAAGCTCTGTCACCGAGTCGGAGTTCTGTTATATTGATGTTTCTTACATTTTATTTACAATGGTGTACATTTTCTAGTATGTCTGTCTTGTGTGTGTCTGTACTGTGTGTGTGTGTGTGTTTGTCTGTTCTGTGTGTGTGTCTGTTTGTCATGTGTGTCTGTGTCTGTCTGTCATGTACTGTCTGTATTGTGTGTGTGTGTGTCTGTCTGTATTGTGTGTGTGTAGGTCTGTCTGTCATGTACTATCTGTACTGTGTGTGTGTGTCTGTACTGTGAGTGTGTGTTTATGTCTGTCGTGTGTGTGTCTGTGCTGTGTGTGTGTCTGTCTGTCATATGTCTTTGTATGTACTGTTTGTGTGTCTGTCCTGTGGGTGTGTCTGTCTGTCATATGTCTTTGTCTGTACTGTGTGTGTGTGTGTTTTTCCTGTGGGTGTGTCTGTCTGTACTGTGTGTATGTAACAGTTCCAGCCGGAGCATGAGCGTGTAGAGCAAGGGTAATGTGGTCGGTGACTCTGAGAACAAATGTGTGCCAAGGTCACTCTCTGTCTCCACACTACGCCAAGGTCACTCACCGTCTCGATGCTAAGTAAATAAAGGAAAACGAGGTTGTGGGAAAGAACGTGTGGTACAGGTATGGACTAGGAACTGACCACTGGCGTTCCGATTTGGGTAGTGTGGGATGAGTGACAGACAGAGACCATCCTCCAGAGATCCATTGGACAGCAGTGATACTGCTTGAGACTATATAATACTAGACAAAGTTTAACTCAGGCAGACTGGCCATGGAGTGAGAGAGAGAAAGGAAGAGAGAGAGAGAGAGAGAGAGCGAGAGGGAGAGCGAGAGAGAGAGAGAGAGAACTTAGCTAGGAATCTGTTTAGCTCACCAACTTTATAGAAGAGTGTTTGATAGGCTGTTTGACGAATGTTTGTGAAATTGAACAGGGTGGCTCGACACATAAAGAAAATGAAAGCCATACAGTCCTGCTTACAGATGCTCTGGCCGCAGTCACAGCGCTAAAAAGCCAGAAAAACACTGAGCTTAATGACTTAAGAGCAGCACTCTGCAAACTGTGCCAGCAGTCCGCACCAAAAAGGGTAGTGGTACAGTGGGTCCCATCACACTGCAACATCCAAGGCAACGAGGAGGCAGACAGACTGGCAAAAGAAGGTGCAAGACTACCACAACCAGATACTAGTATGACGTACGAAGAGTCAAAACGGCTTATCAAAGCCAGATACATGACCAAATGGGAAACCGAACATACTGGTTACACCAAAAACGATGCCTATTACCAGTTGAACAGAAGAGAGCAGGTCGTTGTCTTCAGACTTCGCACTGGCCACAATAGACTGAGGTACCACCTATTCAACAAATTGAAGATAGGTGGTACCGACGAATGCCCGTGCGGTACCGGTAAAATGACCGCTGAACATCTGCCTGCAGAACTGCAGGATCAGAGAGAGCAGATGTGGCCATCACCAGTGGAACTGCAAGACAAGCTCTATGACAGTGTCGACAGCCTCAGGATGACCACCGCTTTTTTCGAAAAAATAATGGTTACTGTTTGACTGCGTACGAAGAAGAAGAACAGGGTGGCTCAACCAGCATACGCCTTCGAGTCTTGGGCAGTGGCTCTATAAGGTGTGTGTTGGGCGCCCTGTGTCTAGAAGAGATCTGAATGTTTGTTGTACGTGCAGGACACATTGTGAACGATGTATGTTCTGAAGAGTTACGTTAAGTACAGATATACTAGGAGAGATATGGATGTGTGTGTGGTGTGTCAAGGACACGAGAACGATCTATGTTCCAAAGTGTTTATACGCAGATTGATTGAGTGTGTGGTCATATGTGAGTATACACTGAATAGATTGAATGTATTATGTCCAGATCACCCGCCTGAGGGGATCTGAGTGTCACAGAATACGAACGTGAGTGTGAGTTTTTGAGAGTGTGTTGAGTGTGCAGATAAGGGAAGAGGAGTGTGCGGCTAGAACTGGGTTGGATTAGTTGGGACCAACATCAATAGCTTATGCTTTTAAACTCCATGTATCTATTTATATAAGATTGTATTTCTTGTATTGTTTGTAATTTCATTACACTCACTTTAATAGTTGTTGTATGAGTATGGTACAATAAATATGCCACATGGTATTTGCTGTGTGTGGTCGTGAATGATGTGGATGAGTGGTAACATTCTAGTTAGTAGAAACCTGGACTCTGGTACACGTGTGTGTGTCTGTATGTGTGCCTGTCTGTACTATGTGTGTATCTGTACTGTATGTGTGTGTGTGTCTGTACTGTGTATCTGTATGTACTGTGTGTGTGTGTGTGTGTTTGTACTGTGTGTCTGTCTGTACTGTGTGTGTGTCTGTCTGTCATGTGCCTGTGTGTCTGTACTGTGTGTGTGTCTGTCTGTACTGTGTGTGTGTCTGTTCTGTGAGTGTCTGTCTGTCTTGTGTGTATCTGTTCTATGTGTGTCCTGTGTGTGTATGTATGTTCTGTGTGTGTGTCTGTCTGTCCTGCAAGTGTGTCTGTCTGTCATGTGTGTGTGTCTGTCTGTCCTGTGTGCGTGTGTCTCTACTGTGCATATGTCTGTCATGTGTCCGTACTGTGTGTGTGTGTCTGTCTGTCATGTGTGCGTGTATGTATGTCTGTCATGTGTGTGTGCGTGTGTGTGTCTGTACTGTGTGTGTCTGTCTGTAAAGTGTGTGTGTCTGTACTATGATGTGTGTGTCTGTCTGTCCTGTGTGTCTGTTCTGTGTGTGTCTGTAATGTGTGTGTGTCTGCCTGTCCTGCAAGTGTGTGTGTCTGATTTGTGTGAGTCTGTCTGTCCTGTGAGTGTGTCTGTCTGTCCTGTGTGTGTGTCTGTCTATCCTGTGTGTGTGTCTACTGTGAGTGTTGTCTGTTCTGTGTGTGTGTCGGTCTGTCATGTGTGTATGTCTGTTTTTCCAGTGAGTGTAAGTCTGTCTGTCCTGTTAGTGTGTCTGTCTGTCCTGTGAATGTATCTGTATGTCCTGTGGGTGTGTCTGTCCTGTGTATGTGTCTGTTTGTCCTGTGTGTGTCTGTCTGTCCTCTGTGTGTGTGTCTCTACTGTGTGTGTTGTATGTTCTGTGTGTGTGTCTGTTTGTCCTGTGTGTGTGTCTGTTTGTCTGTCATGTGTGTTTGTGTCTATACTGTGTGCGTGTGTATGTTCTGTGTGTATGTGTCTGTTTGTCCTGTGTGTATGTCTGTTTATCCTGTGTGTGTCGGTCTGTCTGTCATGTGTGTGTGTGGGTTTGTACTGTGTGTGTGTGTGTGTCTCTGTACCGTGTGTGTGTGTGTGTCTGTACTGTGAGTGTGTGTCTGTCTGTCCAGTGTGTTTCTGTTCTATGTATGTCTGTCATATGCGTGTGTGTCTGTCTGTCCTGTGTGTGTGTGTGTGTGTACGTATGTCTGTCCTGTGTGTGTCTGTCTGTCCTGTGAGTGTGTCTGTCTGTCCTGTGTGTGTCTGTCTTGTGTGTGTGTCTGTTTGTCCTGTAAGTGTGTATGTCTGTCCTGTGTGTGTGTCTGTCTGTCCTATTAGTGTGTATGTCTGTCCTGTGTGTTTGTATGTCTGCCCTGTAAGTGTATCTGTCTGTCCTGTGAGTGTGTATGTCTGTCCTGTAAGTTTGTATGTCTGTACTGTAAGTGTGTCTGTCTGTCCTGAAAGTGTGTCTGTCTGTCCTGTGAGTGTGTCTATCTGTCCTGTAAGTGTGTCTGTCTGTACTGTAAGTATGTCTATCTGTCCTGAAAGTGTGTCTGTCTGTCCTGTGTGTTTGTCTGTCTGTCCTGTAAGTGTGTCTGTCTGTCCTATGATTGTGTCTGTCTGTCCTGTAAGAGTATTTGTCTGTACGGTAAGTGTGTTTGTCTGTCCTATGAGTGTGTCTGTCTGTCCTGTGAGTGTGTCTGTCTGTCATGTGAGTGTATCTGTCTGTCATGTGTGTGTGTGTGTGTGTGTGTGTGTCTGTACTGTGTGTGTCTGTCTGTCCTGTGTGTGTGTGTCTGTACTGTGTGTGTGTGTGTCTGTCTGTCCTGTGTGTGTGCCTGTACTGTGTGTGTGTCTGTCTGCCCTGTGTGTGTGTGTGTATGTTATGTGGGTGTGTCTGTTCTGTGTGTGTCTGTCTGTCCTATGTGTGTGTGTCTGTCTGTCATGTGTGTGTGTGTATGTCTGTCCTGTGTGTGTGTCTATCTGTCCTGTATGTGTGTCTGTCTGTCATGTGAGTGTGTCTGTCCTGTGAGATTATACATACAAGAAGGGAAGAGTATACATAGAAGAAGTGAGGTGAATGGTATTATTTGTACATGGTGACACTATAGATGTGAACAAGACCCACTATATGTACTTGATAACATAAACTTTGTATTCAGGCGTAAATAGGCATGAAATAATATAACATTGAGCAACCAGTGATTCTTGTTGTCAGCAACATATAACACAAGATGGCGTCTAGCGACTGGCCAGATAAGATACACGTTATAAGTTGTCAATGACAATCAAAATATGTTTAAATTACACATGATATACGTTTTGGACATAGACAAGGATGGCGTACAAGAATGAGCTTTCTGTGTAATTAGCTGAGAGGCTAACATTTGTTGTAGAAATTAAGATAGGTGCCGTCTGATCAGGTCGTGTTTGTCCATAGCAGGAGCTTTTTTACTATAACGAATGACTTTCAGTGGATGTGACTTTACGTGGATGTGACTGACTTTCAGTGGATGTGACTTTCAGTGGATGAACTGACTTTCAGTGGATGTGACTGATTTAGGGGTCGGCGGGGGGGGGGGGGGGGAGGGGGGGGGGGTGTGGGGGTCGAAGCTGTAGCATTTCATTCGAATGCGGTTATGTAAGCTATCAGTGGGGCTGTGTAAGCTATCAGTGGGGCTGTGTAAGCTATCAGTGGGGCTGCTGTGTAAGCTATCAGTGGGGCTGTGTAAGCTATCAGTGGGGCTGTGTAAGCTATCAGTGGGGATGTGTAAGATATCAGTTGGACTATGTAAGCTATCAGTGGGGCTGTGTAAGCTATCAGTGGGGATGTGTAAGCTATCAGTGGGGATGTGTAAGATATCAGTTGGACTATGTAAGCTATCAGAGGGGCTGTGTAAGCTATCAGTGGGGCTGTGTAAGCTATCAGTGGGGCTGCTGTGTAAGCTATCAGTGGGGCTGTGTAAGCTATCAGTGGGGCTGTGTAAGCTATCAGTGGGGATGTGTAAGATATCAGTTCGACTATGTAAGCTATCAGTGGGGCTGTGTAAGCTATCAGTGGGGATGTGTAAGCTATCAGTGGGGATGTGTAAGATATCAGTTGGACTATGTAAGCTATCAGTGGGGCTGTGTAAGCTATCAGTGGGGCTGTGTAAGCTATCAGTGGGGCTGTGTAAGCTATCAGTGGGGCTGTGTAAGCTATCAGTGGGGCTGTGTAAGCTATCAGTGGGGATGTGTAAGATATCAGTTGGACTATGTAAGCTATCAGTGGGGCTGTGTAAGCTATCAGTGGAGATGTGTAAGCTATCAGTGGGGATGTGTAAGCTATCAGTGGGGATGTGTAAGCTATCAGTTGGGGCTATGTAAGCTATCAGTTGGACTATGTAAGCTATCAGTTGGGGCTATGTAAGCTGTCAGTTGGAGCTATGTAGGTTAGGTTTTTTTAATGATTTCACATGTTTTTGAACAAATCATTTCGGTTTTTTGTTATGTTTTTGTTCGTCCTAAAAATAGTTTTTTCAATTTTCTTAAAAAAACTACTAATTTTAATATTTTTAACATTTAAACGTATAAGAATGTTCAATAAAATAAACCTCCCCGACTGAAAGCCACAAATAGAACATTAGAAAGTCATATGGCCTATTTTACGGCCAAACGTGGAACATTAGAAAGTAATTAAGACCTATTTTACGCCAAACGTAGAACATTACAAAGTAACAAGAGCTTTTTTGTATTGCCACAAATAGAATATTAGAAATTCAAAAATGCTATTTACGGCCACAAATAGAACATTAGAAAGAGATAAAGTCTATGTTAAGGTCACACTTATAACACAAAACTGATAAGGGGTATTTTACGGCAACAAATAGAACATTAGAAGCTGTTAAGGGCTTTTTTGCAGTCAAAGAACATTATAAAGTTATTCGGTTTTTTTACGACCACAAATACAACATGAGAATTTAATAAAGGTTTTTTGACGGCCAGAAACAGAAAATTAGACATTGATAAGGGCTATTTCACAGCCACAAATAGAACATGAGAAACTAATAAGCGCTATTTGACAGCCACAAATAGAACATTAGAAATATATAAGGGCTATTTTACAGCCACAAATAGAACATTAGAAACAGATGAGGGCGATTTGACAGCCACAAATAGAACAATAGAAACTGATAAAGTCTTTATTATGGTTACACTTATAACAAAAAACTGATAAGGGCTATTTTATGGCAACAGATAGATCATTAGAAGATGTTAAAGGCGTTTCGCGGTGAAAAAAAGAACTTTAGAAAGTCATATGGTTTATTTTACGACCACAGATAAAACATTAGAAATTAATAAGAGCTATTCAAGGCCATCTTTAGTCTAGAAGGCATACGGACTCACTGGAAAACCCCCTTGAAAGACTGACGATTAAATGAGGAAACTTTCAAATGCATTTTTATTTGCACTTCAACTTATTTTTTCAATGTCCCAATGACTTAATAATTTACATTGTGTCAGGTAGTGCCATTTTATTTATGTGGCTAGTTCTTTTGATATTTCTCAGCAAAGGAATTATTTTGTCACGTAAGAAAAGAATTTACTGTACATTTTTTTTTAAATGTCTTTTGTTTAGACCAAAGCGTCTCTTCAATTTGAATGAGATTTTCTACATTAGGTTCTACATAATGCCCTTTTGTTCATGTGTTTTAGGAACTGTAAGAAGTAACTGCATTTCATGGGAAAAATGTGTGGAAATGTAAAAGCACACGATATATAGAACATATAAAGTATATACTTCAAATGGATTGATTCAGTTTTTTATATATATGCTAGAGCAAATAATAAATGGTTCAATGAGATTCATCTTCTAGCTGGGGTGACCAGTTCTGAGATCCATCTTCTAGCTGGGGTGACCAGTTCTGAGATCCATCTTCTAGCTGGGGTGACCAGTTCTGAGATCCATCTTCTAGCTGGGGTGACCAGTTCTGAGATCCATCTTCTAGCTGATTAGGGTGACCAGTTCTGAGATCCATCTTCTAGCTGAGTGGGGTAACGAGTTCTGAGATCCATCTTCTAGATAATTGGGGAGACCAATTCTGAGATCCATCTTCTAGCTGAGTGGGGTGACGAGTTCTGAGATCCATCTTCTAGCTGATTGGGGTGACCAGTTCTGAGATCCATCTTCTAGCTGATTTGGGTGACCAGTTCTGAGATCCATCTTCTAGAAGGGGTGACCAGTTCTGAGATTCATCTTCTAGATTGGGTGACCAGTTCTGAGATCCATCTTCTAGCTGGGATGACTAGTTCTGAGATTCATCTTCTAGCTGGGGTGACCAGTTCTGAGATTCATCTTCTAGCTGGGGTGACCAGTTCTGAGATCCATCTTCTAGCTGGGATGGCCAATTCTGAGATTCATCTTCTAGCTGGGGTTGCCAGTTCTGGGATCCATCTATTAACTGGGGTGGCCAGTTCTGAGGTCCATCTTCTAACTGGGGTGGCCAGTTCTGGGGTCCATCTTCTAACTGAGGTGGCCAGTTTTGGATCCATCTTCTAACTGGGGTGGCCAGTTTTGGATCCATCTTCTAACTGGGGTGTCCAGTTCTGAGATCCATCTTCTAGCTGATTGGGGTGGCCAGTTCTGAAATCCATCTTCTAGCTGGGGTGACCAGTTCTGAAATCCATATTCTAGCTGATTGGGGTGTTCAGTTCTGGGATCCATCTTCATACTGGGGTGGCCAGTTCTGGGATCCATCTTCTAGTTGGGGTGACCAGATCTGAGACCCATCTTCTAGCTGATTGGGGTGACCAGTTCTGAGATCCACCTTTTAGCTGATTGAGGTGGCCCTGAATAGGACCGTTTTGCCAAGGTGATGAAAAATTAAATTTCTCCGAAAGCAAACACGTAGGTTAATTTTTCACTTAATCATAGTCGGATGATTCCAACACATTGATGACTGCTCTCGGGAGAAATAACGACCGTCCAACTTGTTTTAATAACCCTCTACCTTTTTCAAGACAATGGTCCTCACATTTAGCCCAACAATACGTATCTATATTTGAGAAGGCCTCCTACTTTAGTTCTTTCATATTTTGAAAGTTCTATTTTCAGTTGCTACTTGTCCTTTAAGGAGTATCACCAAGTGAGTGTATTATTTTTATAATTGTTGTAACTTTATGTCCATATAAAGGTTGGGCTAGTGTTCTAAAGATGGTAACCCTACATCATGACATCTAGCCTTCCATATGTTCATTTAAAACGTCATTTTGTAAACGTAATACTGAAAATTATTATTGTAAAAACAATGGCAAAACTGCATGTAATTTCTCATGTGCCATTGATCATAGACACTTCTTTTTTTCTAATAATGATATTCAAGATTATCCCTTTATTAAAGACTACAGCCAAAGCTACGTCATTTACGATTGAGTTTTTGTATAAAAATTCAATTATTCCCTCAATTTTGTAAAACAAAAAAATTGATACTCCAAATTATAATAACGCTTACACATTGCAAGATAGCTTGATTTCCATAGTTCACAATATACCATGGTTTTATATATGTGTGAAGTTGCAGGAAAATTGAGTTAAAAGTTTTAAAAAGTTATCACACAAACTGTCTATTCATTGCGGTTTTCGGCAAAATGTTTAGGAAACTATTTTTTACCACTTTCTGATGATTAAATACCTTACATCTTATCAATGTCCTGCAATTTGATATATAAATCCACCAGTAACTGCCTGCCAATCATCAATGACCTCCAACCTGATATATAAACCCTTCAGTATCTGCCTGCCAACCATCAATGACCACCAACCTGATATATAAACCCTTCAGTATCTGCCTGCCAACCACCAATGACCACCAACCTGATATATAAACCCTTCAATATCTGCCTGCCAACCACCAATGACCACCAACCTGATATATAAACCATTCAATATCTGCCTGCCATCCATCAATGACCACCAACCTGATATATAAATCCTTCAGTATCTGCCTGCAAACCATCAATGACCTCCAACCTGATATATAAACCATTCAGTATCTGCCTGCCATCCATCAATGACCACCAACCTGATATATAAATCCTTCAGTATCTGCCTGCAAACCATCAATGACCTCCAACCTGATATATAAACCCTTCAGTAACTGCCTGCCAACCATCAATGACCTCCAACCTGATATATAAACCCTTCAGTAACTGTCTGCCAACCACCAATGACCACCAACCTGATATATAAACCCTTCAGTATCTGCCTGCCAACCATCAATGACCTCCAACCTGATATATAAACCTTTCAGTATCTGCCTGCCAACCACCAATGACCATCAACCTGATATATAAACCCTTCAGTATCTGCCTGCCAACCATCAATGACCTCCAACCTGATATTGAAACCCTTCAGTAACTGCCTGCCAACCACCAATGACCACTAACCTGATATTTAAACCCTCCAGTATCTGCCTGCCAACCATCAATGATCTCCAACCTGATATATAAACCCTTCAGTATCTGCCTGCCAACCACCAATGACCACCAACCTGATATATAAACCCTTCAGTATCTGCCTGCCAACCATCAATGACCTCCAACCTGATATATAAACCCTTCAGTATCTGCCTGCCAACCATCAATGACCTCCAACCTGATATATAGACCCTTCAGTATCTGCCTGCCAACCACCAATGACCTCCAACCTGATATATAAACCCTTCAGTATCTGCCTGCCAACCATCAATGACCTCCAACCTGATATATAAACCGTTCAGTAACTGCCTGCCAACCACCAATGACCACCAACCTGATATTTAAACCCTCCAGTATCTGCCTGCCAACCATCAATGATCTCCAACCTGATATATAAACCCTTCAGTATCTGCCTGCCAACCACCAATGACCACCAACCTGATATACAAACCCTTCAGTATCTGCCTGCCAACCATCAATGACCTCCAACCTGATATATAAACCCTTCAGTATCTGCCTGCCAACCATCAAAGACCTCCAACCTGATATATAAACCCTTCAGTACCTGCCTGTCAACCATCCAGTACAAATATCTTCCTATTTTGTGCTCTCCTTGCATCATAGGATGCCTTAATAGCTTTCCTTTGAGTTCCTTTTGTGCGACCAAATATTCTTGTGTTCACAAGACTCTCTCAGATATCTGCAAGTATGTCATTCCATTTCCTCAATTACCAACAGAGATTTGGTCCCATCATTGTAAACAGAAACTACAATAGCAACAACAGCTTTCACAAAAGTTAGACCAGGATTCTTATTCTAGGAACATCATTTTAAGATAGCATTGTTCTGTCAATCACTGACATTTTGTGTATTTCCTTCAAGACACTTCTTTAGTAGTTTATTCCTAAAATACTAGTTTTATATTAGCCATAACAATAGGAGGTAGGTTACTGGTGTGTTTGTATGAACAGTTTTATCTGCTACAGGTTTCTTATATGGACACCATTTGTTGTGGCTGTTTTTCTAATTTGGTAGTGACAAGTTCATAACACAACAGAACATCTGCAGGTATGTAAGCCTTTATCCAACACATCTCAATGTTAATACAGTCCAGCTGTTTATTGAATTCACACACAAATTACCTATACATATATATTTGATTTCATGAAAAAAATTATGTACATTTAAATTGTTTCTGCTTCAATGAAACTCAAACTCACTACTTAGACCTTCCTCTTTGTCTCTAGTAATTGTGCATTAAAATAACGAAAGTGACAAACCAGTTCTGTAACCATCAGAGGTCAGTGACCTTTGACAAATGTCAATGTTGATGTTGTTAAGTTTAACAAAACGTAATCACGCGGGAGAGTTTTAAAACAGTTCTAGAAAAGCTAAAAGAGGAATGTGTTTCATGTAGGGAGGTAAGCCCCAAGCGGAAAAAGTGGATGACTAGATTTGTAGATAAATGTAGACGCGCTAAAAATAAAGCATGGACAAAATATATAGAGGCAGGTAAATCAAAAGAAACATATTTAAAATATTTGGACAAGCAGAACATAGAAAGCGAATAAAACAGCAAAACTAGACTTCGAAAAAAAACTTGCTCAGAGGACCAAGACTGATAGTAAAAGCTTCTTCTCTTATGTTAGAAATAAACAAAGAACGAAAGACAAAGTAGGCCCTCTCATAGACCAGGAAAAATAATAAGTGAGAATAGGGAGGCAGCTAATCTACTCAATCAGTACGTTGGCAGTCTACACAAAAGAGGACTGCTCAAAGATCCCAGAGCCTTACACATATTTTTCAAAGAGAAATGATTTTTAAAAAATTGGAGCGGTTCAAAGTTGATAAATTATAAGGGGTAATTTACGGCAACAAATAGAACATTAGAAAGTGATACGGTTTATCTTAAGACCAAAAATAGAACATTAGAAACTGATGAGGGCGATTTTACAGCCACAAATAGAACATTAGAAACAGATAAGGCCGATTTGACTGACTAATCGGTCGGGTCGTACTTGAACTCTCCAACCTGACTGACGCCCCACGGGGGTGCCTGGTGAAAGTCTGGTTTTCCAGCACAAGAGTCTGACGTCCCTACGGTACAAGCGGCTTGGTGTGGGCCAGTGGCTGTCCAGTATGTCAGTCTGACACATCTACAGTACGAGGGTGCCTGGTGAAGGTCTGTTATCAGCTGTTGTTGACGGTGCACGTGGCTTTCCGTTCGATGCGAATTTGAGCTACATCAGATTGGTGTAGTTATAAAGCTCTCACGTTTCTCGGCTAAGGTACATAGGTTCAACTCCTTTGGCAGTAATGCTCCAGTCGACCCAGCTGTAAATGTGTACCTGGTATACGACTAGGGAAATCAAATGCAGTGCCCCCCCCCCCCCCCCCCCCGCCATCTTACCTCATGCAAGCTGTGGTACACAGTATACCGTAGTCTCGAACGTTCATATCCCGACAGCAGAGTTACTATGGGATCAACCTTGACCTTAGCACACCATGACCATTTTGCCAATAGCCGGAAACGTCGGCAATTCATTTGTCTTTTGATTGGCTGGAAAACCGAATATTTCACATGAAAAAACGTTTCCATTGGCTAAAGTGGGTAAGTACATGCCACCAGATAATGTCTGTTGTCGTCTGCATCTTAAAGAAGTTTCTGGAACGTGCTCGTTATTAGGTTTACAGCTAACTTGATGCGATATTTTAACAAGTTTAAGCAATCCTGAGGTAAGCTCAACAAAACCAGCATTAAAATGGCCCCACAATTTTGCCATTTAATTTAAACAAAACCAGCATTAAAATGTCCCCAAAATTCTGCCATTTAACATAAACAAAACCAGCATAAAAAACCAAAGACACAAAGATGATTTTGTTTAAAGTTTTCCATATTATCTCTATTTTAGGCACACACACGTCCTAGTCTTTGCCTATCGTGATAGCACCACTTACATGAGATCCATGCACGCTATTCAGCTAAGCACGAGCAGGACATAAGACCCAGGCACTCTCGTGATCTCAGCACGAGCAGGACATGAGACCCAGGCTCTCTCGTGATCTCAGCACGAGCAGGACATGAGAGCCAGGCTACCTTGTGATCTCAGCACGAGCAGGACATGAGACCCAGGCTCTTTCGTGATCTCAGCACGAGCAGGTCATGAGAGCCAGGCTACCTTGTGACCCTCCTCTGTGTAACCTGTCTTGCCTCATCACCCCTTTCTTACACCCCAGCGCCTCCTCCTGAAAGTCAACCTTATCAGCTGATCTCTTTCAAGCGGCCATCTGTTCCTAACATTGAGTCGAATCTGTCAACGATATCACTTATCACTGTGGTTACTAAGGAGAGAATTGAGAAAGTCCCTTCCCCCCCCCCCCCCCCCAAGTAGAAAGAAATAGAAATCAGCACAATTGTAACAGTTCCAGGTGAAGCAGGGGCGTTTAGATCAGGGAAGATTAAGCCAGCGACTCCGTGAACAAAGGTTGCCTGAATGTGTGACAAGGACACTCACCGTTTCAACACTGTCGACAAAGGAAACGATGGGTTAGGGGGAAGAATGTGTCTGGTACAGGTTGGAGTTCGGAGCTGACCACTGGCGTTCCGATTTAGCGTAGTAGGGGCGGGGGGGGGGGGGGAGGTTGGTGACAGACACAGACCACTACGACCGGCTACGACATTTAGAATGACAGCAATTCGGGGTTATTCATCCAATAATAACTAGTTGGAGATATTTCCAAATCAGAGAGATGGCTAAGTCAGACAACCAACAGAAGACCATTGACATTGAACAGCCATGATGTCGCTTGAGACTATAAAATAATCGGCAAAGGTTAACCCAGGGACTGGCTAGGAGAGAGAGAGAGAGAGAGTGGCTGAGAGACGTGCTAGGAGAGAGATTGATAGACTCTTCAGGCTGAGAGATAGAGTATACAGGTTAACTGAACCAGCATTCACCTTCGAGTTTTGATCAGTCTCTCTATAAGTGTGTGTATTGGACACCTTGTGAATAGAAAGATGTCTAAATGTGTGTCGTACGTGCAGGATACCCAGTGAACGATGCGTGATCTAGTTACATATTAATGTAAGAATACGTGAAAAGATCTGAGGTATTTACAGATAGTCTAAGTAAGAGATCTGAATGTCTGTGGTATTGGGTAGAACACGTTGACAACGATGTGCGTTCTGAGGTATGTGTATGCACAGATCGACTGAGTGTGTGACCACAAGTGAGTACGTGATCCGCCTATAAGTGACGTGATCTAATTGCATAAGAATGCACAGATCACCTCAGCATGGGTGAACTGACTGTATGTAGATGTACCGATCACCTGACTGAAGGTGAGCTGATTGTGTGAATGGCCAGAACGACAGAGTACGTAGTACGATCTTGAGGACGAGTTTGTGAGTGTGTGTAGATGGTAGATAAGGGCAGTGTAGAAGCGAGAGCATTGGTTAGTTATTAGTTGGAGTAAATATATTATCTCAGTTGTAGTTTGATATTTAAAGTTATATATGTGTAATGATTATTTAGTTCAGATGCATTTTGTTCTTTTTGCTAATATTGTTTCTGTTAATTTTTGTTAATAAATTATGTAATGTTATGACAGGGTAGTGTTTACTGCGTTTTCCTGTGTGTAGTTGTAGTTGTTATGATGTGCTGAGTTGTGTTATTTTGTGTTGTGTTATGTTATGTTATGTTGTATTATGATGTGTTATGTCATGGTGTGGATACATGCTGTAACAATTTAGATAAGTAAATACTCATCGAAACCTAAACTCTGCCACACAATCATTATAAATGTTTTAAAAACTGATTTTCTGAGAAAGTTTCAATGACATGGATGAGCATAGAGTGCAAGGCAAGAACTGGCACACTGCAGCAAAGCTCAATATGGAACTAGGCAATAACTGGCACACTGCAGAAAAGCTCAATATGGAACTAGGCAAGAACTGGCACACTGCAGCAAAGCTCAAAATGGAACTAGGCAAGAACTGGCACACTGCAGAAAAGCTCAATATGGAACTAGGCAAGAACTGGCACACTGCAGCAAAGCTCAATATGGAACTAGGCAAGAACTGGCACACTGCAGCAAAGCTCAAAATAGAACTGTAAGACTATGTCTTATCAATATTCTGTCACGTGACATGCCAGCTGTGTTAGGCGATTATGTCTCCAGATCTTGTTCTCCTGTTTTTGGTCTTTTGCGTCATATTATGTTGTGTTATGTTTATCTTGTGTTATGTTGTGTTATGTTTATCTTGTGTTATGTTGTGTTATGTTTATATTGTGTTATGTTGTGTTATGTTTATCTTGTGTTATGTTGTGTTATGTTTATCTTGTGTTATGTTGTGTTATGTTTATCTTGTGTTATGTTGTGTTATGTTTATCTTGTGTTATGTTGTGTTGTGTTTATCTTGTGTTATGTTGTGTTATGTTTATCTTGTGTTATGTTGTGTTATGTTTATCTTGTGTTATGTTGTGTTATGTTTATCTTGTGTTATGTTTATCTTGTGTTATGTTGTGTTATGTTTATCTTGTGTTATGTTGTGTTATGTTTATCTTGTGTCATGTTGTGTTATGTTTATCTTGTGTTATGTTGTGTTATGTTTATCTTGTGTTATGTTGTGGTATGTTTATGTTGTGTTATGTTTATGTTGCGTTATATTTATGTTGTGTTATGTTATGTTGTGTTATGTTCTGTTATGTTGTGTTATATTATATTGTGTTGTGATGTGTTATGTTATGATGTCCTATGTTGTGTTGTGTTATTTTGTGTTGTGTTATGTTATGTTATGTTGTATTATGATGTGTTATGTTATGTTATAATGTGTTATGATGTGTTAAGTTATGTTATCATAGGCCTTCTTTTGTTGTGTTGTTTATTGCTAGACTATGTCCAATTGAAGCGACGGTACTGTGGTCCAGCCAGATCCATGAGGTTTCTTTCATTCATGTAGCTTGATGAATGTACACACTTGTGCTGTGGTAAGCCCATCATGTCTGCACATCCTGTGCCATAAACATAAAACAGTTTCTCAAGAGTTGTGTCTGCTGTCAGCACTTGATATGATTGACACCAACGTTACCAGCATACCAACGTGACCAGAACGTCAACATTACCTGGACAACAACGTGACCAGCACACTGACGTGACCAGCACACCGACGTGACCAGCACACCCCGTGCCCAGGACACCGACGTGACAAGCACACCGACGGGACCAGTACACCACGTGGCCAGGACACCGACGTGACCAACACACCGACTTCACAAACACACCGGCGTGACCAGCACACCAACATGCTTTGCGTGATAATTTGTGTGAGCACCAAAAATGTGATAACGGCCGTTCTGGTGTGACAAGTAACATGCCTTGTATTTGCGGATTGTGCGTGAATCAATTTGTCACCGGCAGATCCATTTATTTGCTGACGTTAGGAATGTTCTCCTCAAACGACAAAAGAGTTGGTTTGGCTTCCTTCCTATACAGCCCAATTGGGTGCTCCTCTCCGTTACTTAGAGCCAAACATTCACCAAGCTTCACTGATACTGACAGATGTGTCCACAGATTACAATAGGGCAGCAACATCATAATGATACTCAAGAACAACGGAAATATAAACACACGATATTCGGACAACTTGTGACAGCAGGTAAAACAGCTATAGGACAATGGGAGACAATGGGAACAGCTTACACAATTCTGGAATGAAGGAAGAAGACAGAATGAAATGTTTATCTGCTGTCAATGTGTACACACAACAAATGTTTATCTGCTGTCAATGTGTACACACAACAAATGTTTATCTGCTCTCAATGTGCGAGAGGCGAGACAATACGGGATGTGAGAGTTGAGACAAGATGGTATGTGAGTCTGAGACGTGAAACAAGATGGTATGTGAGAGGTGATTTGAGTAAGTGTACAACAGGTGAGACAAGATGGTATGAGAAATATTATGATAGATACACACACTCTTGTATCTGTTGAGGATCACAGATTGTATGCTTGCTGTGTGTACACATTGAGAGCAGATATGCATTTGTTGTGTGTACACATTGACAGCAGATAAACATTTGTTGTGTGTACACATTGAGAGTAGATCAACATTTGTTGTGTGTACACATTGAGAGTAGATATACATTTGTGGTGTGTACACATTGAGAGTAGATAAACATTTGTTGTGTGTACACATTGACAGCAGATAAACATTTGTTGTGTGTACACATTGACAGCAGATAAACATTTTTTGTGTGTATACTGTCACATACCATCTTGTCTCACTTCTCACACACCATCTTGTCTCACCTCTCAGACCTTCACATACCATCTCGCCTTATCTTTCATTCTAGCGCTGCTGTACCACGTCAACTGATCGAGCCAACAAGCGCGCTCCAACTCCATGTCATAATAACACAGGTGTTCAGACAGTTATCTTTGTCTTGTATTCCTAGCCTGCAAGACAGTTATCTTTGTCTTGTATTTCTAGCCCGCAAGACAGTTATCGTTGTCCGTATTCCTAGCCCAGAAGACAGTTATCTCTGTCTTGTATTTCTAGCCTGCAAGACAGTAATCTTTGTCTTGTATTTCTAGCCCGCAGGACAATTATCTTTGTCTTGTATTTCTAGCCCGCAAGGCAGTTATCTTTGTCTTGTATTCCTAGCCCGCATGACAGTTATCTTTGCCTTGTATTCCTAGCCCGCAAGACAGTTATCTTTGTCTTGTATTTCTAGCCCGCAAGACAGTTATCTTTGTCTTGTATGGTGGGGGGGGGGGGGGGAAGGGGGTAGGACAGAGGTGTGAAAGAGATAGTACCTGACGGTGAGAGGCAGCCACGTCCTTGATGGCCAGTATCCAGTTTGGTTCCCTCACTTCTGTCTAGCTCACGTACAGCTCATAGAGTCTGCATGTGTACCACAGCGCCAGACTCGGCAACGACTTTGGCTGGCCGACTAAACTACGTCAGCGAAACGACAAGAAGGGGAGTCCACCGCTGACATGTACACACAGCTGGTGGTGGAGGGTGAGTCCACCCCTGACTAGTACACACAGCTGATGGTGGAGAGGAAGTCCAGTTCTGACTAGTACAGACAGCTGGTGGTGGAGGGGTAGTCCAGTTCTGACTAGTACACACAGCTGGTGGTGGAGGGGGAGTCCTGCCCTGACTAGTACACACAGCTGTTGGTAGAAGAGGCAGAAGGGGTAGTCTACACCTGACTAGTACACACAGCTGCTGGTGGAAGCGGAGTCCAGCCATGACTAGTACACACAGCTGCTGGTGGAGGAGGAGTCCAGCCCTAACTAGTACACACAGCTGGTGGTGGAGGGGGAGTCCAGCCATGACTAGTACACACAGCTGCTGGTGGAGGGGGAGTCCATCCCTGACTAGTACACACAGCTGCTGGTGGAGGGGGAGTCCATCCCTGACTAGTACACACAGCTGGTGGTGGAGGGGGAGTCCAGCCCTGACTAGTACACACAGCTGCTGGTGGAGAGGGAGTCCAGCCCTGACTAGTACACACAGCTGCTGATGGAGGGGGAGTCCATCCCTGACTAGTACACACAGCT
>JAVGWX010000004.1:131686080-131843522 GCA_036924085.1 Ariolimax columbianus | reverse complement strand
AAAACAACTGATCTAGCTAACTGAAACCTGGATGAGAACTGTTGTAGCTAACTAAAACCTGGGTGAGAACTGTTGTAGCTAACTAAAACCTGGGTGAGAACTGTTGTAGCTAACTAAAACCTGGGTGAGAACTGTTGTAGCTAACTAAAACCTGGGTGAGAACTGTTGTAGCTAACTAAAACCTGGGTAAGAACTGTTGTAACTAACTAAAACCTGGGTTAGAACTGTTGTAGCTAACTAAAACCTGGGTAAGAACTGTTGTAGCTAACTAAAACCTGGGTAACAACTGTTGTAGCTAACTAAAACCTGGGTAAGAACTGTTGTAGCTAACTAAAACCTGGGTGAGAACTGTTGTAGCTAACTAAAACCTGGGTGAGAACTGTTGTAGCTAACTAAAACCTGGGTAAGAACTGTTGTAGCTAACTAAAACCTGGGTAAGAACTGTTGTAGCTAACTAAAACCTGGGTAAGAACTGTTGTAGCTAACTAAAACCTGGGTAAGAACTGTTGTAGCTAACTAAAACCTTTGTGAGAACTGTTGTAGCTAACTAAAACCTGGGTGAGAACTGTTGTAGCTAACTAAAACCTGGGTGAGAACTGTTGTAGCTAACTAAAACCTGGGTGAGAACTGTTGTAGCTAACTAAAACCTGGGTGAGAACTGTTGTAGCTAACTAAAACCTGAGTGAGAACTGTTGTAGCTAACTAAAACCTGGATGAAAACTGTTGTAGCTAACTAAAACCTGGGTGAGAACTGTTGTAGCTAACTAAAACCTGAGTGAGAACTGTTGTAGCTAACTAAAACCTGGGTGAGAACTGTTGTAGCTAACTAAAACCTGAGTGAGAACTGTTGTAGCTAACTAAAACCTCGGTGAGAACTGTTGTAGCTAACTAAAACCTGAGTGAGAACTGTTGTAGCTAACTAAAATCTGGGTGAGAACTGTTGTAGCTAACTAAAACCTGAGTGAGAACTGTTGTAGCTAACTAAAACCTGGGTGAGAACTGTTGTAGCTAACTAAAACCTGGGTGAGAACTGTTGTAGCTAACTAAATCATGGGTGATAACTGTTGTAGCTAACTACAACTTGGGTGAGAACTGTTGTAGCTAACTAAAACCTGGGTGAGAACTGTTATAGCTAACTAAAACAACTGATCTAGCTAACTAAAACAACTGATCTAGCTAACTAAAAAAGCTGATCTAGCTAACTAAAACAACTGATCTAGCTAACTAAAACAACTGATCTAGCTAACTAAAACAACTGATCTAGCTAACTAAAACAACTGATCTAGCTAACTGAAACAACTGATCTAGCTAACTAAAACAGCTGATCTAGCTAACTAAAACAACTGATCTAGCTAACTAAAACAACTGATCTAGCTAACTAAAACAAATGACCTAGATAACTAAAACAACTGTTGTAGCTAACTGAAACCTGGATGAAAACTGTTGTAGCTAACTAAAACCTGGGTGAGAACTGTTGTAGCTAACTAAAACCTGGGTGAGAACTGTTGTAACTAACTAAAACCTGGGTAAGAACTGTTGTAGCTAACTAAAACCTGGGTGAGAACTGTTGTAGCTATCTAAAACCTGGGTAAGAACTGTTGTAGCTAACTAAAACCTGGGTAAGAACTGTTGTAGCTAACTAAAACCTTTGTGAGAACTGTTGTAGCTAACTAAAACCTGATTGAGAACTGTTGTAGCTAACTAAAACCTGGATGAAAACTGTTGTAGCTAACTAAAACCTTGGTGAGAACTGTTGTAGCTAACTAAAACCTGGGAGAGAACTGTTGTAGCTAACTAAAACCTGGGTGAGAACTGTTGTAGCTAACTAAAACCTGGGAGAGAACTGTTGTAGCTAACTAAATCATGGGTGATAACTGTTGTAGCTAACTACAACGTGGGTAAGAACTGTTGTAGCTAACTAAAACCTGGGTGAGAACTGTTGTAGCTAACTAAAACAACTGATCTAGCTAACTAAAACAACTGATCTAGCTAACTAAAAAAGCTGATCTAGCTAACTAAAACAACTGATCTAGCTAACTAAAACAACTGATCTAGCTAACTAAAACAACTGATCTAGCTAACTAAAACAACCGATCTAGCTAACTAAAACAACTGATCTAGCTAACTAAAACAACTGATCTAGCTAACTAAAAAAGCTGATCTAGCTAACTAAAACAACTGATCTAGCTAACTAAAACAACTGATCTAGCTAACTAAAACAACTGATCTAGCTAACTAAAACAACTGATCTAGCTAACTGAAACAACTGATCTAGCTAACTAAAACAACTGATCTAGCTAACTAAAACAACCGATCTAGCTAACTAAAACAACTGATCTAGCTAACTAAAAAAACTGATCTAGCTAACTAAAACAACTGATCTAGCTAACTAAAACAACTGATCTAGCTAACTAAAACAACTGATCTAGCTAACTAAAACAACTGATCTAGCTAACTGAAACCTGGATGAGAACTGTTGTAGCTAACTAAAACCTGGGTGAGAACTGTTGTAGCTAACTAAAACCTGGGTGAGAACTGTTGTAGCTAACTAAAACCTGGGTGAGAACTGTTGTAGCTAACTAAAACCTGGGTGAGAACTGTTGTAGCTAACTAAAACCTGGGTAAGAACTGTTGTAACTAACTAAAACCTGGGTTAGAACTGTTGTAGCTAACTAAAACCTGGGTAAGAACTGTTGTAGCTAACTAAAACCTGGGTAACAACTGTTGTAGCTAACTAAAACCTGGGTAAGAACTGTTGTAGCTAACTAAAACCTGGGTGAGAACTGTTGTAGCTAACTAAAACATGGGTGAGAACTGTTGTAGCTAACTAAAACCTGAGTGAGAACTGTTGTAGCTAACTAAAACCTGGGTAAGAACTGTTGTAGCTAACTAAAAACTGGGTGAGAACTGTTGTAGCTAACTAAAACCTGGGTGAGAACTGTTGAAGCTAACTAAAACCTGAGTGAGAACTGTTGTAGCTAACTAAAACCTGGGTAAGAACTGTTGTAGCTAACTAAAACCTGGATAAGAACTGTTGTAACTAACTAAAACCTGAGTGAGAACTGGTGTAGTTAACTGAAACCTGAGTTAGAACTGTTCTAGCTAACTAAAACCTGGGTGAGAACTGTTGTAGCTAACTAGAACCTGGGTGAGAACTCTTGTAGCTAACTAAAACCTGGGTGAGAAATGTTGTAGCTAACTAAAACCTGGATGAGAACTGTTGTAGCTAACTAAAACCTGGGTGAGAACTGTTGTTGCTAACTAGAACCTGGGTGAGAACTGTTGTAGCTAACTAAAACCTGGGTGAGAAATGTTGTAGCTAACTAAAATTTGGGTGAGAACTGTTGTAGCTAACTAAAACCTGGGTGATAACTGTTGTAGCTAACTAAAACCTGGGTGAGAACTGTTGTAGCTAAATAAAACCTGGATGATAACTATTGTAGCTAACTAAAACCTGGGTGAGAACTGTTGTAGCTAACTAAAACCTGGGTGAGAACTGTTGTAGCTAACTAAAACCTGGGTGATAACTGTTGTAGCTAACTAAAACCTTGGTGAGAACTGTTGTAGCTAACTAAAACCTGGGTGAGAACTGTTGTAGCTAACTAAAACCTGGGTGAGAACTGTTGTAGCTAACTAAAACCTGAGTGAGAACTGTTGTAGCTAACTAAAACCTGAGTGAGAACTGTTGTAGCTAACTAAAACAACTGATCTAGCTAACTAAAACAACTGATCTAGCTAACTAAAACAACTGATCTAGCTAACTAAAACAACTGATCTAGCTAACTGAAACAACTGATCTAGCTAACTAAAACAACTGATCTAGCTAACTAAAACAACCGATCTAGCTAACTAAAACAACTGATCTAGCTAACTAAAAAAACTGATCTAGCTAACTAAAACAACTGATCTAGCTAACTAAAACAACTGATCTAGCTAACTAAAACAACTGATCTAGCTAACTAAAACAACTGATCTAGCTAACTGAAACCTGGATGAGAACTGTTGTAGCTAACTAAAACCTGGGTAAGAACTGTTGTAACTAACTAAAACCGGAGTGAGAACTGTTGTAGTTAACTGAAACCTGAGTTAGAACTGTTGTAGCTAACTAAAACCTGGGTGAGAACTGTTGTAGCTAACTAGAACCTGGGTGAGAACTCTTGTAGCTAACTAAAACCTGGGTGAGAAATGTTGTAGCTAACTAAAACCTGGATGAGAACTGTTGTAGCTAACTAAAACCTGGGTGAGAACTGTTGTTGCTAACTAGAACCTGGGTGAGAACTGTTGTAGCTAACTAAAACCTGGGTGAGAAATGTTGTAGCTAACTAAAATTTGGGTGAGAACTGTTGTAGCTAACTAAAAGCTGGGTGATAACTGTTGTAGCTAACTAAAACCTGGGTGAGAACTGTTGTAGCTAAATAAAACCTGGATGATAACTGTTGTAGCTAACTAAAACCTGGGTGAGAACTGTTGTAGCTAACTAAAACCTGGGTGAGAACTGTTGTAGCTAACTAAAACCTGGGTGATAACTGTTGTAGCTAACTAAAACCTTGGTGAGAACTGTTGTAGCTAACTAAACCTGGGTGAGAACTGTTGTAGCTAACTAAAACCTGGGTGAGAACTGTTGTAGCTAACTAAAACCTGAGTGAGAACTGTTGTAGCTAACTAAAACCTGAGTGAGAACTGTTGTAGCTAACTAAAACAACTGATCTAGCTAACTAAAACAACTGATCTAGCTAACTAAAACAACTGATCTAGCTAACTAAAACAACTGATCTAGCTAACTGAAACAACTGATCTAGCTAACTAAAACAACTGATCTAGCTAACTAAAACAACCGATCTAGCTAACTAAAACAACTGATCTAGCTAACTAAAAAAACTGATCTAGCTAACTAAAACAACTGATCTAGCTAACTAAAACAACTGATCTAGCTAACTAAAACAACTGATCTAGCTAACTAAAACAACTGATCTAGCTAACTGAAACCTGGATGAGAACTGTTGTAGCTAACTAAAACCTGGGTAAGAACTGTTGTAACTAACTAAAACCGGAGTGAGAACTGTTGTAGTTAACTGAAACCTGAGTTAGAACTGTTGTAGCTAACTAAAACCTGGGTGAGAACTGTTGTAGCTAACTAAAACCTGGGTGAGAACTGTTGTAGCTAACTGAAACCTGGGTGAGAACTGTTGTAGCTAATTAAAACCTGAGTGAGAACTGTTGTAGCTAACTAAAACCTGGGTGAGAACTGTTGTAGCTAACTAAAACCTGAGTGAGAACTGTTGTAGTTAACTGAAACCTGAGTTAGAACTGTTGTAGCTAACTAAAACATGGGTGAGAACTGTTCTAGCTAACCAAAGCAACTATTGTAGCTAACTAAAACCTGAGAACTGTTCTAGCTAACTAAAACAACTGTTGTAGCTAACTAAAACAAATGTTCTAGCTAACTAAAACCTGAGAACTGTTGTAGCTAACTAAAACAAATGTTCTAGCTAACTAAAACCTGAGTGACAACTGTTGTAGAAACTCTAGACCTTAGTGGAAAAGTCTCCGCCTACAACCGAATTGCCAGCAGAATCAGAGCCAAGACAAAAAAAAGATAAAGTCAGATTTTCGATTCATACTATGTACACAGGTGATGAGTCATGCACACCATCACCATGCAGAGATCAAGATTTACAACAGCCGGACGGATGTGGTCAGTACATGCGAGCCATGCAAACATTGGGGGGTGTTTAAACACGTGACACCGCCGGACAGCTGTGGGTTGGTTAGGAGAGACATATAATTGATCGGTAGCCGGCGAAGAGTGAATTGAGCAAATGGACTAGAAACGCAAGACTGATAGCTCTGATTTTATTTTAAAACGAGTCCAGATTGACTGCTGCTGACAAGATAACAATTATAATTTGGTTGTTTATATTACTGGTGAAATCAGTCCTAGAAAAAAAAATGTAGCTGTTTATAATACTGGTGAAATCAGTCCTAGAAATAAAATGTAGCTGTTTATATTACTGGTGAAATCAGTCCTAGAAATAAAATGTAGCTGTTTATATTACTGGTGAAATCAGTCCTAGAACTATAATGTAGCTGTTTATATTACTGGTGAAATCAGTCCTAGAAATAAAATGTAGCTGTTTATATTACTGGTGAAATCAGTCCTAGAAATAAAATGTAGCTGTTTATATTACTGGTGAAATCAGTCCTAGAAATAAAATGTAGCTGTTTATATTACTGGTGAAATCAGTCCTAGAAATAAAATGTAGCTGTTTATATTACTGGTGAAATCAGTCCTAGAAATAAAATGTAGCTGTTTATATTACTGGTGAAATCAGTCCTAGAAATAAAATGTAGCTGTTTATATTACTGGTGAAATCAGTCCTAGAAATAAAATGTAGCTGTTTATATTACTGGTGAAATCAGTCCTAGAAATAAAATGTAGCTGTTTATATTACTGGTGAAATCAGTCCTAGAAATATAATGTAGCTGTTTATATTACTGGTGAAATCAGTCCTAGAAATAACATGTAGCTGTTTATATTACTGGTGAAATCAGTCCTAGAAATTAAATGTAGCTGTTTATATTACTGGTGAAATCAGTCCTAGAAATATAATGTAGCTGTTTATATTACTGGTGAAATCAGTTCAGAAATAAAATGTAGCTGTTTATATAACTGGTGAAATCAGTCCTAGAAATAAAATGTAGATGTTTATATTACTGGTGAAATCAGTCCTAGAAATAAAATGTAGCTGTTTATATTACTGGTGAAATCAGTCCTAGAAATATAATGTAGCTGTTTATATTACTGGTGAAATCAGTCCTAGAAATAAAATGTAGCTGTTTATATTACTGGTGAAATCAGTCCTAGAAATATAATGTAGCTGTTTATATTACTGGTGAAATCAGTCCTAGAAATAAAATGTAGCTGTTTATATTACTGGTGAAATCAGTCCTAGAAATAAAATGTAGCTGTTTATATTACTGGTGAAATCAGTCCTAGAAATAAAATGTAGCTGTTTATATTACTGGTGAAATCAGTCCTAGAAATAAAATGTAGCTGTTTATATTACTGGTGAAATCAGTCCTAGAAATAAAATGTAGCTGTTTATATTACTGGTGAAATCAGTCCTAGAAATATAATGTAGCTGTTTATATTACTGGTGAAATCAGTCCTAGAAATAACATGTAGCTGTTTATATTACTGGTGAAATCAGTCCTAGAAATTAAATGTAGCTGTTTATATTACTGGTGAAATCAGTCCTAGAAATATAATGTAGCTGTTTATATTACTGGTGAAATCAGTTCAGAAATAAAATGTAGCTGTTTATATAACTGGTGAAATCAGTCCTAGAAATAAAATGTAGATGTTTATATTACTGGTGAAATCAGTCCTAGAAATAAAATGTAGCTGTTTATATTACTGGTGAAATCAGTCCTAGAAATATAATGTAGCTGTTTATATTACTGGTGAAATCAGTCCTAGAAATAAAATGTAGCTGTTTATATTACTGGTGAAATCAGTCCTAGAAATAAAATGTAGCTGTTTATATTACTGGTGAAATCAGTCCTAGAAATATAATGTAGCTGTTTATATTACTGGTGAAATCAGTCCTAGAAATAAAATGTAGCTGTTTATATTACTGGTGAAATCAGTCCTAGAAATAAAATGTAGCTGTTTATATTACTGGTGAAATCAGTCCTAGAAATAAAATGTAGCAAGAGGAACGAGAAAACAAGATGAAGAAATCATTCCAAAGTCAAATAGACTTCACGTTTTTATCAAAGATCCCTAACTCCGTTTAATCCAGTCAGATTGCACATTCAGACCTGTAACGTTTACCTCTCGTTTAGTAGCTCAGCTAAAGCGCTTGGGCACTAACAAATCTAATCACCAACGTTTGAAATGTCGTCCTCTAGTTGGACAGATCCTAAAGGTGTTAAGGTACGTCTAGTGTGGACTGCTACACTAAAAGTGTTAAGGTACGTCTAGTGTGGACTACTCCATTTAAAGTGTTAAGGTACGTCTTCTTCTTCTTCGTACGCAGTCAGACATCAACCTCAATTTTTTCGAAAAAAGCAGCCGTCATCCTGAGGCTGTCGACACTGCCATAGAGCTTGTTTAGTGTTGCCACTGGGGATGGCCACATCTGCTCTCTCTGATTCTCGTATGTCGGACAGTTTTGCAGCAAATGTTCAGCGGTTATTTTCCCGGTACCACAAGGGCATTCGTCAGTGCCACCTATCTTCAATTTGTTTAATAGGTGGTACCTAAATCTATTGTGGCCAGTGCGAAGTCTGAAGACCACGACCTGCTCTCTTCTGTTCAACTGGTAATAGGCATCGTTTTTGGTGTAGCCAGTATGTTCGGTTTCCCATTTGGTCATGTATCTAGCTCTAATAAGCCGTTTTGATTCTTCGTATGTCATACTAGTATCTGGCTGTGGTAGTCTTGCACCTCATTTTGCCAGTCTGTCTGCCTCCTCGTTGCCTTGGATGTTGCAGTGGGATGGAACCCACTGTACCACTACCCTTTTCGGTGCGGACTGCTGGCATAGTTGACAGAGTACTGCTCTTAAATCATTAAGCTCAGTATTTTTCTGGCTTTTCAGTGCTGTGACTACTGCCAAGGCATCGGTAAGCAGGACTATATGGCTTTCATTCCTTTTACCTGTCACCATTTCTTCCACTGCCACCCTCAATGCCTCTGCCTCCGCTCTGAAATTGCTTGTGTATTTTCCAGTAGCGAATGACAGTGTTATTTTTCTGCTATTTGGTAGGTTTAGAAATGCTCCTGCACCTCCGTTCTGTGCAGTGTTTGTTACAGAGCCGTCGATGTATGCATGGGTCCAGTCCATGCTTGGGTAGTTTTTCGATATGTAGCTCAGGGTAGTATCTCTTCTTTCTTTTTCAGTATCGCAGTTTTTGTTTCCAATACCTGGTATATTTTCTACCACCTCTGGAAATATATGCTGCCTCCAGATAGGTTTTCGTACAGTAGGGATGGGCTTTGGTGTTGTTATTGCGTTCATGGGCTCTTCGTGCATCTTTGCTTTGGCTATTTCTGCAAAGTTTCTCCGCTTTAGTTTCCCATTTCCGAAATTGTTTAGTCTCTGGTGCATTGGATGGTCAGTCAGTCTTCTGAGTTTCTCTGATTGCAGCTGGGCTCTGCAGTCTCTTCTGTCGGTCATGGGTTACAGTTTTGTAATCTTTTCAAGTTCTACAATTGGCGTTGACTTCATGCCTCCTGTTATAACTCTCATAGCTTAGCTTGGTTTTGGAGTTTGTTAATTTTGTCGAAGTTCGCCTTTGCTGCTGTTGTCCATGCCGCAATGCCATACTCGAGAACTGTTCTCACTCTTCCAGTGTACAGTTTCTTTAGTATACTTTCGTCTGCTCCCCAGCTTGTGCCAGCAAGTTTCCTCATGATTGCCATTCTTTCTCTGGCTCGCATTCGGTTTCTCTCGATCTGACTTTTCCATGTCATGCGCCGATCAAATATGACTCCCAGGTAGTTTGGGTTGTCGTTTGGCAACAGGTATTTGCCGTTAAGACTTAATTTGGTGTTTTGGGATTTGTTTGATAGCGTGAATATTGTACATGTGGTTTTCTCCTCGTTTATTTTGACCAGCCATGAGTTCGCCCACCCTTCCAGCGATGTCAGGGCCTGCTGCATCAGATTTCTTGCAATGGTGAGATTCTTTTCAGAGGTCCACATAGCCAGATCGTCTGCAAACATTGAGCTATGGACTCTTCTTGGTATATTCTCTGTTATATTATTTATATACACCAGGAAGAGTGTGGGTGACAGCACTCACCCTTGGGGTACACCCTGCTCAAGTGTCACCTTTTTGCTCATCTGCCCTTGTACTTAAACTCTGGCCGTTCTGTTTTTGAGGTAGTGACTTATCCATTTGTACATTTTAAGGTACGTCTAATGTGGACTCCTACACTGAAAGTGTTAAGGTACGTCTAGTGTGGACTCCTACACTAAAAGTGTTAAGGTACGTCTAGTGTGGACTCCTACACTAAAAGTGTTAAGGTACGTCTAGTGTGGACTCCTACACTAAAAGTGTTAAGGTACGTCTAGTGTGGACTCCTACACTAAAAGTGTTAAGGTACGTCTAGTGTGGACTCCTACACTAAAAGTGTTAAGGTACGTCTAGTGTGGACTCCTACACTAAAAGTGATAAGGTACGTCTAGTGTGGACTCCTACACTAAAAGTGTTAAGGTACGTCTAGTGTGGACTCCTACACTAAAAGTGTTAAGGTACGTCTAGTGTGGACTCCTACACTAAAAAGATCAAGTTTCACGTTTGTCTTTCAGCAGAACTTCGTTTACGGGACATCTAGATTCTCATTCATCTTATAAAACCGACGAGGTCTTAACAATACATGCCAGATCTGTGAAGCCCCAAGCCCCGAGCGATTAGGTCTTGGATCAGCAGTATAATCAGTTAAGCCATTTATGCGATCGTGCATAAATTAGGACTAAGATATAGAGTCTTGCATTGTATAGACTACTCAACACGAACATAGACTACTCAACACGAACATAGACTACTCAACACGAACATAGACTACTCAACACGAACATAGACTACTCAACACCAACATAGACTACTCAACACCAACATAGACTACTCAACACCAACATAGACTACTCAACACGAACATAGACTACTCAACACCAACATAGACTACTCAACACCAACATAGACTACTCAACACGAACATAGACTACTCAACACGAACATAGACTACTCAACACGAACATAGACTGCTCAACACGAACATAGACTACTCAACACCAACATAGACTACTCAACACGAACATAGACTACTCAACACAAACATAGACTACTCAACACCAACATAGACTACTCAACACGAACATAGACTACTCAACACCAACATAGACTACTCAACACCAACATCGTATACTCAACACCAACATTGTGTATATTACACCAGAAGTTTAGTTGACATATGTCAGACTGATAAGTACCGGGGTATATTTAAGATCAGGGGGTATTGTGGGTAGTTTTGTAGTTTATCAGGGGGTATTGTGGGTATTTTTGTAGTTTATCAGGGGAAATCTGTTTTCCAAAAATCAAGAAAAGTTTCATCTGTAATTTGTCAATGGTAGTGCAACCAAACAAGCGACTTCAGTTTTTGTTTAGTTCAATGGTCGTACAACCAAACAAGCGACTTCAGTGTGTATAGATTAGACACACTAGTCAGGTGTATAGATTAGACACACTGGTCGGATGTATAGATTAGACACACTGGTCGGATGTATAGATTAGACACACTGGTCGGGTGTATAGATTAGACACACTAGTCAGATGTATAGATTGGACACATTGGTCAGGTGTATAGACGCAATGGTCAGGTGTATAGATTAGACACACTGGTCAGGTGTATAGATTGGACACACTGGTCAGGTGTATATACTGGACACACTGGTCCGGTGTATAGATTGGACACACTGGTTAGGTGTATAGATTAGACACAATGGTCAGGTGTATAGATTAGACACACTGGTCAGGTGTATATACTGGACACACTGGTCAGATGATAAGCACTAGATCATCTGCAAAGAGAATGTGATTTAGCAACCTGCCATTTATGTTGATGCCACCCAGGTATTCCAGTCGCACGGATTCCAGGCATGCGGAAAAAGGCTCGGTGAGATGGGTTCCATTGGCGTTCTCCTCTTTGTATGGGTACTACTTCCGGTCTTTGGAAGCAGCTAGTCGTGCAATTGGTATAGCAGTCAGCAAGGATTCTTGTGTTTCCCGGGTCGACCCCTTGATCTTTTAGAGATTGCCAGACCAATTTTGGTTCTACCGAGTCACACGCTTTCTTGTAGTCTATGAAGGTTTAGATTAGTGGGGTCTGGTACTCTCGGGCTGGTCGATCAGTCGGCAGCAGGTTGAAATGTGATCCATGGTGCTTGTGATCCATGGTGCTGTTTGCACGACGAGATGTGATCCATGCTACTGTATGCACGATGAGATGTGATTCATGGTGCTGTATACACGACGAGATGTTATCCATGGTGCTGTATACACGACGAGATGTTATCCATGGTGATGTATGCACGACGAGATCCAGCCTGTTCGATCGGTTGTGCCGCGTCAAGGGTTGGGCGAGGACACATCTCGGTAATGATCTGTAGGTGACCATGAGGAGCGTGATTGGTCGGTAGTTGCCGGGGTCCTCTTGGTCTCGGTTTTTATGAAGGAGGATCGTTTTTGTGTAGGAGGATCGTTTTTGTGTAGGAAGAACGTTTTTGTGTAGGAGGATCGTTTTTGTGTAGGAGGAACGTTTTTGTGTAGGAGGATAGTTGTTGTGTAGGAGGATCGTTTTTGTGTAGGAGAATCGTTTTTGTGTTGGAGGATCGTTTTTGTGTAGGCATTTTTGTGTAGGAGGATCGTTTTTGTGTAGGAGGATCGTTTTTGTGTAGGAGGATCGTTTTTGTGTAGGAGGATCGTTTTTGTGTAGGAGGATCGTTTTTGTGTAGGAGGATCTTTTTTGTGTAGGAGGATCGTTTTTGTGTAGTAGGATCGTTTTCGTGTAGGCATTTTTGTGTAGGAGGATCGTTTTTGTGTAGGTATTTTTGTGTAGGTGGAACGTTTTTGTGTAGGAGGATCGTTTTTGTGTAGGAGGATAGTTTTTGTTTAGGAGGATCGTTTTTGTGTAGGCATTTTTGTGTAGGAGGATCGTTTTTGTGTAGGAGGATAGTTTTTGTGTAGGAGGATCGTTTTTGTGTAGGAGGATCGTTTTTGTGTAGGAGGATCATTTTTGTGTAGGAGGATCGTTTTTGTGTAGGCATTTTTGTGTTGGAGGATCGTTTTTATGTAGGCATTTTTGTGTAGGAGGATCGTTTTTGTGTAGGAGGATCGTTTTTGTGTAGTAGGATCGTTTTCGTGTAGGCATTTTTGTGTAGGAGGATCGTTTTTGTGTAGGTATTTTTGTGTAGGTGGAACGTTTTTGTGTAGGAGGATCGTTTTTGTGTAGGAGGATAGTTTTTGTTTAGGAGGATCGTTTTTGTGTAGGCATTTTTGTGTAGGAGGATCGTTTTTGTGTAGGAGGATAGTTTTTGTGTAGGAGGATCGTTTTTGTGTAGGAGGATCGTTTTTGTGTAGGAGGATCATTTTTGTGTAGGAGGATCGTTTTTGTGTAGGAGGATCGTTTTTGTGTTGGAGGATCGTTTTTGTGTAGGAGGATAGTTTTTGTTTAGGAGGATCGTTTTTGTGTAGGAGGATAGTTTTTGTTTAGGAGGATCGTTTTTGTGTAGGCATTTTTGTGTAGGAGGATCGTTTTTGTGTAGGAGGATAGTTTTTGTGTAGGAGGATCGTTTTTGTGTAGGAGGATCGTTTTTGTGTAGGAGGATTGTTTTTGTGTAGGAAGAACGTTTTTTTGTGTAGGAGGAACGTTTTTGTGTAGGAGGCACGTTTTTGTGTAGGAGGATCGTTTTTTGTGTAGGAAGAACGTTTTTGTGTAGGAGGATCGTTTTTGTGTAGGAGGAACGTTTTTGTGTAGGAGGATAGTTTTTGTGTAGGAGGATCGTTTTTGTGTAGGAGAATCGTTTTTGTGTTGGAGGATCGTTTTTGTGTAGGCATTTTTGTGTAGGAGGATCGTTTTTGTGTAGGAGGATCGTTTTTGTGTAGGAGGATCGTTTTTGTGTAGGAGGATCGTTTTTGTGTAGGAGGATCGTTTTTGTGTAGGAGGATCGTTTTTGTGTAGGAGGATCGTTTTTGTGTAGGAGGATCGTTTTTGTGTAGGAGGATCTTTTTTGTGTAGTAGGATCGTTTTTGTGTAGGCATTTTTGTGTAGGAGGATCGTTTTTGTGTAGGTATTTTTGTGTAGGTGGAACGTTTTTGTGTAGGAGGATCGTTTTTGTGTAGGAGGATAGTTTTTGTTTAGGAGGATCGTTTTTGTGTAGGCGGATCGTTTTTGTGTAGGCATTTTTGTGTAGGAGGATCGTTTTTGTGTAGGAGGATAGTTTTTGTGTAGGCATTTTTGTGTAGGAGGATCGTTTTTGTGTAGGAGGATCGTTTTTGTGTAGGTATTTTTGAGTAGGTGAAACGTTTTTGTGTAGGAGGAACGTTTTTGTGTAGGAGGATTGTTTTTGTGTAGGAGGAACGTTTTTTTTGTGTAGGAGAATCGTTTTTGTGTAGGAGGCACGTTTTTGTGTAGGAGGATCGTTTTTGTGTAGGAAGAACGTTTTTGTGTAGGAGGATCGTTTTTGTGTAGGAGGAACGTTTTTGTGTAGGAGGATAGTTTTTGTGTAGGAGGATCGTTTTTGTGTAGGAGAATCGTTTTTGTGTTGGAGGATCGTTTTTGTGTAGGCATTTTTGTGTAGGAGGATCGTTATTGTGTAGGAGGATCGTTTTTGTGTACGAGGATCGTTTTTGTGTAGGAGGATCGTTTTTGTGTAGGAGGATCGTTTTTGTGTAGGAGGATCGTTTTTGTGTAGGAGGATCTTTTTTGTGTAGGAGGATCGTTTTTGTGTAGTAGGATCGTTTTTGTGTAGGCATTTTTGTGTAGTAGGATCGTTTTTGTGTAGGTATTTTTGTGTAGGTGGAACGTTTTTGTGTAGGAGGATCGTTTTTGTGTAGGAGGATAGTTTTTGTTTAGGAGGATCGTTCTTGTGTAGGCGGATCGTTTTTGTGTAGGCATTTTTGTGTAGGAGGATCGTTTTTGTGTAGGAGGATCGTTTTTGTTTAGGAGGATCGTTTTTGTGTAGGAGGATCGTTTTTGTGTAGGCATTTTTGTGTAGGAAGATCGTTTTTGTGTAGGCATTTTTGTGTAGGAGGATCGTTTTTGTGTAGGAGGATCGTTTTTGTGGAGGAATATCGTTTTTGTGTAGGCGGATCGTTTTTGTGTAGGCATTTTTGTGTAGGAGGATCGTTTTTGTGTAGGAGGATAGTTTTTGTGTAGGCATTTTTGTGTAGGAGGATCGTTTTTGTGTAGGAGGATCGTTTTTGTGTAGGTATTTTTGAGTAGGTGGAACGTTTTTGTGTAGGAGGAACGTTTTTGTGTAGGAGGATTGTGTCTGTGTAGGAGGAACGTTTTTTTGTGTAGGAGAATCGTTTTTGTGTAGGAGGCACGTTTTTGTGTAGGAGGATCGTTTTTGTGTAGGAAGAACGTTTTTGTGTAGGAGGATCGTTTTTGTGTAGGAGGAACGTTTTTGTGTAGGAGGAACATTTTTGTGTAGGAGGATCGTTTTTGTGTAGGAGGATCGTTTTTGTGTAGGAGGATCGTTTTTGTGTAGGAGGATCGTTTTTGTGTAGGAGGATCTTTTTTGTGTAGGAGGATCGTTTTTGTGTAGTAGGATCGTTTTTGTGTAGGCATTTTTGTGTAGGAGGATCGTTTTTGTGTAGGTATTTTTGTGTAGGTGGAACGTTTTTGTGTAGGAGGATCGTTTTTGTGTAGGAGGATAGTTTTTAATTAGGAGGATCGTTCTTGTGTAGGCGGATCGTTTTTGTGTAGGCATTTTTGTGTAGGAGGATCGTTTTTGTGTAGGAGGATCGTTTTTGTGTAGGAGGATCGTTTTTGTGTAGGAGGATCGTTTTTGTGTAGGCATTTTTGTGTAGGAAGATCGTTTTTGTGTAGGCATTTTTGTGTAGGAGGATCGTTTTTGTGTAGGAGGATCGTTTTTGTGGAGGAATATCGTTTTTGTGTAGGAGGATCGTTTTTGTGTAGGCATTTTTGTGTAGGAGGATCGTTTTTGTGTAGGCATTTTTGTGTAGGAGGATCGTTTTTGTGTAGGAGGATAGTTTTTGTGTAGGACGATCGTTTTTGTGTAGGAGGATAGTTTTTGTTTAGGAGGATCGTTTTTGTGTAGGAGGATTGTTTTTATGTAGGAGGATCGTTTTTGTGTAGGAGGATCTTTTTTGTGTAGGCATTTTTGTGTAGGAGGATCGTTTTTGTGTAGGAAGATAGTTTTTGTTTAGGAGGACGTTTTTGTGTAGGAGGATCGTTTTTGTGTAGGAGGATAGTTTTTGTTTAGGAGGATCGTTTTTGTGTAGGAGGATCGTTTTTGTGTAGGCATTTTTGTGTAGGAGGATCGTTTTTGTGTAGGCAGATAGTTTTTGTTTAGGAGGATCGTTTTTGTTTAGGAGGATGGTTTTTGTGTAGGAGGATCGTTTTTGTGTAGGAGGATCGTTTCTGTGTAGGAGAATCGTTTTTGTGTAGGCATTTTTGTGTAGGAGGATCGTTTTTGTGTAGGTATTGCTGTGTAGGAGGATCGTTTTTGTGTAGGAGGATCGTTTTTGTGTAGGAGGATCGTTTTTGTGTAGGAGGATCGTTTTTGTGCAGGAGGATCGTTTTTGTGTAGGCATTTTTGTGTAGGAAGATCGTTTTTGTGTAGGAAGATAGTTTTTGTCTAGGAGGATCGTTTTTGTGTAGGAGGATCGTTTTTGTGTAGGAGGATCGTTTTTGTGTTGGAGGATCGTTTTTGTGTAGGAGGATAGTTTTTGTTTAGGAGGATCGTTTTTGTGTAGAAGGATCGTTTTTGTGTAGGCATTTTTGTGTAGGAGGATCGTTTTTGTGTAGGAGGATCGTTTTTGTGTAGGTATTTTTGAGTAGGTGGAACGTTTTTGTGTAGGAGGAACTTTTTTGTGTAGGAGGATTGTTTTTGTGTAGGAGGAACGTTTTTTTGTGTAGGAGAATTGTTTTTGTGTAGGAGGATCTTTTTTGGGCTGCGCTAAGCCCTTTGTGTTCTACCTGTGTGTAGATAGGTTGAGAAGCGCGGAGCGAGGGCGTGGTAGAGAGGTAGTCGCAGTCAGTGAAGATGTCTTCCTCGTTGCTGGTTTTTCTGAAATCTCGCGGAGGAAAACAACCTAGGTACTAGATCTGGAAATAGCCGCGGAGATAGAAGAGGAGAGGAGAGACAGTTGAGATCATTCGGGTGGGAATCGTGGAGAGACTAGTCGACATCCGTCAGCAGCGAGCAACGAGAACAGGACCGTCTTGATAACGGTGAAGATGAAAAAAGGAAGCCTAGACTGAGAGAGGTTTTCATCGACAATCTTTCACCACGTAAGCCCAGACTGAGAGAGAGAAGTTTTGATCGACAATCTTTCACCACTTGAGCCCAGATGTTCAGCAGCGTATCAGTGAGAGGTAAACAGAAATGAAATTGATGTTTTGCATAGCCAGTGGAATAAACAGATAAAGTAGTGTGTCACGAGTGACACGCACGAGTTAGACATCTTACTTTCCAAGTCAGGGAAGGCCGGCTTAATTTGTGGCTATTAGACCGTGAGAAGAAATATCGCGCTAATGACCGTCTTCTAGCAACCAATTGACCTGGTTTCTAGACTTTGTTAGGCTGGCCAGAATGAGCTTAGCCGCTTCGCTGGTTTGCACTACCATAACACAAATATGACCGATATCATTGCTGACGTATTTAACAGCATAGGGATGTCGTCTCAGATCAGTTTGTCTTATCTGTTCTTACAGTTGTCTTCTGTGCGAAGGTTGTGTTAGGGGTTGGACTGGTAGCACGGAAGGTTGTGTTAGGGTTGGACTGGTAGCACGGAAGGTTGTGTTAGGGTTGGACTGGTAGCACGAAAGGTTGGGTGATTGGTTGGACTGGTAGCACGGAAGGTTGTGTTAGGGGTTGGACTGGTAGCACGGAAGGTTGTGTTAGGGGTTGGACTGGTAGCACGGAAGGTTGTGTTAGGGTTGGACTGGTAGCACGGAAGGTTGTGTTAGGGGTTGGACTGGTAGCACGGAAGGTTGTGTTAGGGGTTGGACTGGTAGCACGGAAGGTTGTGTTAGGGTTGGACTGGTAGCACGGAAGGTTGTGTTAGGGTTGGACTGGTAGCACGAAAGGTTGGGTGATTGGTTGGACTGGTAGCACGGAAGGTTGTGTTAGGGTTGGACTGGTAGCACGGAAGGTTGTGTTAGGGTTGGACTGGAAAAAGGAAGATTGGGTGAATGGTTGGATTAGTAAAAAGGAAGTTTGGGTGAATGGTCACACTGGTAAAAAGGAAGGTTTGGTTAGGGGTTGGACTGGTAAGAGGGAAGGTGGTGTGAAGTGTAGGGCTAGTATACCTTACAATGATTGGTCTCAGCTAAATTCAAGAGAAGTATAAAGCATAACGCTGATCAGCATAAGCCAAATGAATGAATACATGTCACACTCGACATGTCACACTCACCAGCTACCTTCTATAATCAGGACAGTCACATGTCACACTCACCAGCTACCTTCTCTAGTCAGGACAGTCACATGTCACACTCACCAGCTACCTCCTCTAGTAAGGACAGTGACATGTCACACTCACCAGCTACCTCCTCTAGTCAGGACAGTCAAATGTCACACTCACCAGCTACCTCCTCTAGTCAGGACAGTCACATGTCACACTCACCAGGTATCTCCTCTAGTCAGGACAGTCACATATCACACTCAGTAGCTTCATATTGTTTACAATATGACTAGAAACGGGGACACACACATTAACACACACAGTAACACACATTAACACACACATTAACACACACATTACCACACGCATTAACACACACATCAACACATACATTAGCACAAGCATTAACACACATTAACAATCACATTAACACACACATTAACACACACAATAACACGCATTAACACACACATTAACACACACTAACACACACATGAACACACATTAACACACATTAACACACACATTAACACACACATTAACACACATCAGCACATACATTAACAATCACATTAACAATCACATTAACACACACAATAACACACATTCACACACACATTAACACATACATTAACACACACATTAACAATCACATTAACACACACACATTAACAGACACATGTTAATGTTGTATTGTGTTGTGAATACCCACAATGAGTGTTCACTGTTATGTACGCCTTGAAGAAGGCTGCGGGTCGTAGTAGCTTTCCATACTTCCCGGTGAAGGTGGACCACTGTGCTCCAGGCGGATGTGCTTTGATTGACTTCATCTGCGTGACGCTCACTACTACGTGGATCACGTCGATTCACGTCTCGTCAACCAGACTGCCTTAAAGACAGTCTGCTTCCAGGTAACGCTACATGGCAGAGAGATAGTGGTCTTGGTCAGTAAAGTGTGCCTAACTCTGACGCCATGTCCTGGTCAAAATGTTGTGTCTGAATTCCCCTAACACACATTAACAGACACATTAACAGCCACATTAACACATACACAAAAAGCACACATATAAACACAAGAAAATACATACATAAACACACACTACCACACAATTTACCACATATACACACTCGCAGACTCTCAAATAGACACACACATACACACAAACATACATAAACATACACACATAAATAAACACACACACACATACACATATAACAGTTCCAGCCGGAGAATGAGCGTTTAGGGATGTGGTGATGTTGTCAGCGACTCTGAGAACAAAGGTACCTTAATGTGTGCCAAGGTCACTCTCCGTCTGACACTACGCCAAGGTCACTCACCGTCTCAATACTAAGTCAACAAAGGAAAACGTGGTTGGGGGTAAGAATGTGTTTACAGGCTAGGTACTGACGACTGGCGTTCCGATTTGGGTAGTGTAGGATGAGTGACAGACAAGAGGCCATCCCCCAGAGCCAGCCCCTAGAGATCCATTGGACTGCTCTGATACTGTTTGAGACTATATAATACTAGACAAAAATCTAGCTCAAGCAGACTGGCCATTGAGAGAGAGAGAGAGAGAGAGAGAGAGAGAGAGAGAGAGAAAGATAATTTAGCTAGGAGTCTGTTTAGCTCGCCGACTTAATACAAGAGTGCTTTATAGGCTGATTTTACGAAAGTGTGAGAACAGGATCGCTGAACCAGCATACGCCTTCGAGTCTTGGCCAGTCGCTCTATAAGGTGTGTGTTGGGCGCCCTGTGTCTAAGGGAGAAATATATGTATGTTCTGAAGAGTTACGCAAGTGTACAGATCGACTTGGTGAGATCTAGATGTGTGTGTGTGGTTTGTGTAGACACAGAGGGAACGATGCATGTTCTGAAGAGTTACGCAAGTGTACAGCTCGACTATGTGAGATCTGGATGTGTGTGTGGTGTGTGTAGATACCGAGGGAACGATGTATGTTCCAGAGCGTATGTATACGCAGATCGATCAAGTGTGTGATCACATGTGAGTATACGATGAATATATTGAATGTATTATGTCTAGATCACTCACCTGAGGGGATCTGAGTGTCACAGAATACAAACGTGAGGACGAGTTTTTGAGAATGTGTTGAGGGTGCATATAAGGGGAGGGAAGTGTGCGGCTAGAACTGGGTTGGATTAGTTGGGAGCAAAATCAATAGCTTATGCTTATAAACTCCGTGTATCTATTCAGATAAGATTGTATTTCTTGTATTGTAATTTCATTGCACTCATTTTAATAGTTGTTGTAAGAGTATGATGTCATAAATCTGCCACCTTCTGCGCGATATGGTATTTGCTGTGTGTGGTCGTGAATGATATGGATGAGTGTGGTCGTGAATGATATGGATGAGTGTGGTCGTGAATGATATGGATGAGTGTGGTAACATTCTAGATAGTGGAAACCCTGAGTGCTACAAAACACATACATCAATACACACAAACATAAACTGGACCACATAAACACACACACATAAACAGACACACAAAACACACATATACACGCGTACATAAACAGACACGCATACATACACATAAACACACACACACAACGTACATACATAAACAGACACACAAAACACACATATACACGCGTATATAAACAGACACACATACACGCACATAAACACCCACACATCGCACATACATAAACACACACTAATTGACACATATATTAACACGTAAACATGAACACACACGCACATAAACACATACATAAACATGTACAAATAAGCACGTACACATAACCACTCACACATAAATACGTACACACAAACACGTAAACATAAACACACTCACACAAGCACATACGTATCTACACACATAAAAAGGTACACATAAACACACACACACAGAAACTCGTGCATATAAAGAAACACACACATATTAAGATACACATAAAGACACACATAAATAAATAGAAGCTCACATAAACACACACATAAACACACACTTAAACACACATAAACACACACGTAAACACACACATACACACTCACACATAACAAAGTACACACTCACACACGTCTATACGTCCCACAGCAGACATTGCCGTCGTAGGGCAGTCAGATTGCTGATATGTATACACGAACCCAACAACAGAGACAACTCACCAGAATCAGTCCTCCCAGGCGGCCGTCACTACCCTGCACAAGAAATAGATGCACTTGAGAGCCGGGCTAATATATTTGGCACACAATCAACAATACACTTCCTGCACGGGTACACGGTTATGTCACCTCTTCTCGTGCCGGCATGTGCAGCAGCCCTGCTAGTGACAAACTCCGTGTTCCCAGGCTGTCCCCTCACGTGTCAGTTCAGGCTACAGAATAGGCTGTACAGAACACGCGGTTAAACCTGAGATGGAAACTTGTTGAACATATCAACAGACATCAGCATGGACACACGAAATATTATCGACGGACGAGAGGGACCCGCAAATTGTGCCGGCTACTGCAGGCCGTCAATCAAACTGTCAGCCGCGGCCAGAACGAGGCAGAATACATTACACGAGCTTTATTGATGCGCCAGGCAGGGCAGCTCTCACTTGCCCCTCCTTTTACCTTACTCCTCCCAAATAGAACGCTGTCTCGGCCATTGATGTTTTGTTATTTAAGATTAGACTAGTTGCTGTTGTCGATGGTGTGGGTCAGGAAACAAGCCCGTACTGTCGTTCAGAGAATGTCAGCGTCAGGAAACCCACACGTACTGGCATTCAGTGATTTTAGGGTCAGGAAACCCGCACGTGCTGTCGTTCAGTGAATGTCATCATCAGCCTAAAACCTCGTTGAGGCTCCTTCTTGCAGCGTGTCGAACCAGTTCCGGCCATGCGCCTCGTCTTAGTTTCAGCTATAGACCTACCACTCTTTTATATTGTCCTCCCATCTCTGTTTTGGTCACCCTCTCCCACGCTTCCCAGACACAGGACGGTCTTGGTCAGCCCCACCGATCGTGATATATGTCCATACGATGTCAATGTTAGCGTTGTTACTAAAGTAAGTAGGTTTTTATACTGGCCTAACTCCTTCCTAACAATTTCAAGAACACGTTCGCTTGTAACGCGATCCAGACATGAAATGCCAAGCATTCTTTGCAAGCATCTTATTTCCATTGCGCAATGTTCTAGTGCAGCCGTCATAGTCCAAGCCTCACACGCGTAGAGGTGTACCGTTCTAGGACAGCCGTCAGAGTCCAAGCCTCACACGCGTAGAGGTGTACCGTTCTAGGACAGCCGTCAGAGTCCAAGCCTCACACGCGTAGAGGTGTACCGTTCTAGGACAGTCGTCAGAGTCCAAGCCTCACACACGTAGAGGTGTACCGAGGTGAGCATTGTATACATTCAAGTCAGCTTCGACTTAAGGCTAATGTCCTTGTCTTCCTAGATTATTTGTAGTCTGGTCAGGGCAACCATGACCATCGCTGTTGTTGACTGGATCTCCGCTTTAGACCCCTCCGCACATTTCTGCTCCCAGATATTTGTACCGCCTAACACTTCCCAGAGGTTGACCTTTGACCATAATCGGATTTAGAATATATCTGGGCCGTTGACCATGATCTTACTCTTCTCTGCACTGATTTCCATCCCAAATTTCTAGGCAGCATTGTCCAAGTTTGCCACTAGCCTTGCAAGTTCAGGTTCTGTTCCAGCCAGACCGATAATTTCGTCGGCAAACCGGAGGTTGGTGAGTATGCGTCCACCTATACTGACCGTCCACCTATACTGACCGTCCACCTATACTGACCGTCCACCTATACTGACCGTCCACCTATACTGACCGTCCACCTATACTGACCGTCCACCTATACTGACCGTCCACCTATACTGACCGTCCACCTATACTGACTGTCCACCTATACTGACCGTCCACCTATACTGACTGTCCACCTATACTGACCGTCCACCTATACTGACCGTCCCTAGGTGTTCATCCAATCCTTCTGACATAACGCGTTCTAGAAAAACACTAAAAAGTGTCAGAGAGAGGAGACACCCCTGACACATGGCGATTGTCGTGCGGAACCATTCGCCTGTGAGCCCGTTAAGGAAAACTGCACTGCAGGCATCAGAGTATAGTTTCTCAATGACGTTGATGAACCGCCATCCTATCTTGTACTAGCGCAGAGTTGCCATAGGGCCTCATGTCCCACCCTATCAAAAGCCTTGTTAAAGTCAATGAAGACCTGGTACAATTTCTGTTTGTGCTGCGTGTATTTTCCCTGATGAAGCACAGGTTACAAGTTTGCTCTATTGTGCTTCGACCAACATTGAAACCAGTTTGTTCTTCCGCAGTAAGTTCCTCTGCTCGTGCCTGCAGTCTGTTAAGGATAACCGTGAGCATAACTTTACTGGCGTGGCTAATCAGACTGATGGTTCTGTAGTTCTGTTGGAGGTTAACCTTCTTTGGTATCACTATGATCAATGTTTGTGTCCAGCTTGTGGGCCATTCTCCTATCGCTATGATCAATGATTTTTTGTGGGCCATTCTTCTATCACTATGATCAATGTTTGTGTTCAGCTTGTGGGCCATACTCCTATCGCTATGAACAATGATTGTATCCAGCTTGTGGGCCATTCTCCTATCACTATGATCAATGATTGTGTCCAGCTTGTGGGCCTTTCTCCTATTACTATGATAAATGATTTCGTGTGGGCCTTTCTCCTTTCACTATGATCAATGATTGTGTCCAGCTTGTGGGCCATTCTCCTATCACTATGATCAATGATTTTTTCCAGCTTGTGAGCCATTGTCCCGTCTGCCATATCATGTTACATATTTTTGTTAGAAAATCTCTCCCCCACTGTCCCTCCAAGAATGAATAGTTTGCCTGGTATGTTATCAACTCTTGCGGCTTTATCCTCCCAAAAAGATCTAAACCGCAGCTTCGTCACGCATGATGCTAAAGTTATCTTCATCTTCATATTGGCCTGCTGGGTTATATCTCTAGGGCCACTAGGGGACATCTTGTTGGCCTGCTGGTGTTACATCTCTAGGGCCCCTAGGGGACGCCTTGTTGGCCTGCTGGTGTTACATCTCTAGGATCCATATGGGGCTTCATATTGTACAGCTGAGAGCAATATTCCGTCCATCTCTGCATGGCACTCTTTTCCGCAGTCATGGTATTCCCTGCCTTGTCCTGAATTGTTCTTTTTGTGTGCGTGAACTTCTTTGTCAAGTTTCTAACTGGCGAGCTGCTATTCCATTGTTCTTGACAATAGGGTCTTGAATTTGTGTTCAGCGAATGTCGGTGGTGCCGTAGAAACATTGACTTCCTACGTGTTGAGACGTGTGAGTAGGTTTACCAAAAAGATGGTGAGGTATGAGAGGGAGGGAGAGGAGTACCAGATGGTCGTGACGTACGAGGAGGGAGGGAGAGGAGTACTAGATTTTCGTGACGTACGGGGAGGGAGTGGGAGGAGTACCAGATGGTCGTGACGTACGGGGAGGGAGTGGGAGGAGTACCAGATGGTCGTGACGTACGAGAAGAGAGGGAGAGGAGTACTAGATGGTCGTGACGTAACGGAGGCGCGAGTGGGAGGAGTACTAGATGGTCGTGACGTACGAGGAGGGAGGGAGAGGAGTACTAGATGGCTGTGACGTACGGGGAGGGAAGGAGAGGAGTTAAAGATGGTCTTGAGGTACGGGGACGGAGGGGGTGGAGTACCAGATGGTCGTGAGGTGTGTGGAAGGGGGGAGGAGTACCAGATGGTCGTGAGGTGTGTGGAAGGGGGGAGGAGTACCAGATGGTCGTGAGGTGTGTGGAAGGGGGGAGGAGTACCAGATGGTCGTGAGGTGTGTGGAAGGGGGGGGGGAGATGGAGAAGTACCAGATGGTCGTGAGGTGTGTAGAAGGAGGGGGATGGAAAAGTACCAGATGGTCGTGAGGTGTGTGGAAGGGAGAGGGGAGGAGTACCAGATGGTCGTGAGGTACTATGAAACAGAACGTGAAATCATTTAATCCGAAGGACTTTTCAAAATAAACAATTTTTCAGATATAATCTTTGATTGTAACAGAAGACGTAAAGGTCAACATATGGTCAGCATGAAAGTCAACATTAAGGTCAACATGAAGGTCAACATATGGTCAATCCGAAAGTCATGAGTAATGATATTATTACATATTTAAGCATACTTTTCATAGCTTCCTATTTGTGAAAGAAATTTATTGTTTCTTATTTTATGCTCAGTGCGACCACTTAATGAAACACTTTAACTCTAGCCACACTGGATGAGTCTGTGCTGTACAAACCATGGGAATTCGCTAGGATCGGACAGAGTTAAACTAATGCATGCCACGAACTACAGAAGGAAGTACAGCTACACACACACACACATACACACATCACATACACATTCAAACATCACACACAGAAACATAACACACACACACACACACACAAACATCACGCACACTCAGAAATATCATACACACACAAACGTCACACTCACACACAAACATCACACATACAAACCTCACACACACACACACATATATCACACACATAAACATCACCCACACAAACATCAAAAACACACAAACACAACATACACACACGCAAACATCGCAAATACATACAAACATCACACACACAAACATTACACACACAAACATTACACACAACAAACATCAGATACACACTCAAACATTTCACACACACACAGACCGACGGTAGATGCCAAGCCTCCAGGTTACCACACACACAGACCGACGGTAGATGCCAAACCTCCAAATTATCACACACACAGACCGACGGTAGATGCCAAACCCCCAGGTTACCAGACACACAGACCGACAGTAGATGCCAAAGCCCCAGGTTAACACACACACATACACACACATAGACCGACGGTAGATGCCAAACCACCAGGTCACCAGACACACACACACACACAGACCGACGGTAGATGCCAAACCACCAGGTCACCAGACACACACACACAGACTGACGGTAGATGCCAAACCACCAGGTTACCAGACACACACACACAGACCGACGGTAGATGCCAAACCACCAGGTCACCAGACACACACACACAGACTGACGGTAGATGCCGAACCACCAGATCACCAGACACACACACACAGACTGACGGTAGATGCCGAACCACTAGGTTACCAGACACAAAGATCGATATGACACGCATGCAGCGCGCGCACACAGAACGTTACAAGAGGACGTACCATCACGCCAGAAGGAAGAATTTTGGAGTAGCGGTTCTATGTAAAAGGATTTTCAATACCAGAATTGAACTATACAGCCAGCCACCTCCGAACTCACTGGCGAGGTGCTGTCATCATCGCTTGCGGTTGACGGTTATTATTACTATTATTATCACTTTGTTTTATGTTATCACATTATGTTTCCTTTTCGTGTGTGAAATGAAACGGGATTTGCATGAGCAAAAAGATATTGCTCTTCAACAGGTCCATGAGTTCAAGTATTTGGGCAGTATTTTTTCGGCAGGGAATTTGAGACTAGGTGTCAGAAAGCATCTGCAGTGACTTATCAGCTGTCTCCATTGCTTAGACACCCGAGGATTAGTTTGGCAACAAAGCAACAGCTGATAATTGGTATATTAATGTCGTTCTGTGTTACCAGTGCCAAACATGGCCTCTGTCCAGGGCGTGCGAGAGCAGAATTTCGACTCGTGAAATGAAGTGTTTAAGGAAGGTCATCGGTGTTACCAAGAGAGACAGACTGCAGAACGACGACATTCGAAGTATGGTCGGCACTACGGCTTGTGTTGAATACATCTCCAGGCACAAAACACGTTGGTTTGGTCATCTCATGAGAATGCACCCACTGATGGCTTACAACGCTGGTAGATCTGACTAGAGGGCAAGAGGGCGACCGCGATGTAGGTGGATAGATGACATTAGAGTGATTGTGCAGCGACAAGTTCTCACATTGACGCACTTTGCGCAGGACAGACGACCTAAGCTCCCCACGACGCTGAACGGCACCGGTGGAAAGAAAACTAACTAACTGAAAGGAAAATATAAATCAAATAAATATATCTCCATTTCTAAAATAGTAAAGATGTCAGAATCATGCAACAACATGCAACAAAACCGCTCGGAAATAACAATTAACTAGACTGCTAATTCAAATGTTTTGTTGTTTGTGACACTTGTGTTTAAACTGCATCCATTTATGAAAGTAAAACTAACGTGACATCGGTTTAACACGTGACAATTTTGAGAATCATTGCTACCTGACTCGGAAACGCCCACTTTATAACTTTAAACAGGTAACATTTAATATTTTACTACAATGTCAGGTGTTATCGGCTCAGACGTTAGTTTATTTATAGACTAACACCGGATGAATAGATCAACTTTCGTTTCTGAGTAACATGACACGTCTATCATTCGGAAAACGAAACAAAATATTTATTTCACGCTTACTTTATTCGACAACTCCCACTTTTGATAAAGAATTGACTTCTTTCTCAAAATAATTCAGATTGTCTAGACGAATGACCACAAGAGCTAAAATGAAGTGTCCATTTTCAAAGAGGCTATAATAAGCTTAGCGCTTTTGTACAGAAAACAAGAACAGATGCATGCGTGGAGATTGGTTATCAAGTTTCATGAGATTGGTTATCAAGTTTCATGAGATTGGTTATCAAGTTTCATGAGATTGGTTATCAAGTTTCATGACTTGAAGAGGTAGCAAATAATTTGTCAGCAAGAACATCACACTTTAATCATTTTTATATAAAAACAAATTTACTTAACTTCTTTATACTGGCTTAGAAGACTCATTTGCATTACCCTGCTCTAAAACCTATGCGCAACCAATCTATTCTTCTTCTTCTTCTTCTTCTTCTTCTTCTTCTTCTTCTTCTTCTTCTTCTTCTTCTTCGTACGCAGTCAGACAATAACCATTACTTTTTAGAAAAAAGCGGCGGTCATCCTGAGGCTGTCGCCACTGCCATAGAGCTTGTCTTGCAGTTCCACTGGTGATGGCCACATCTGCTCTCTCTGATCCTCGTATGTCTGGCAGTTCTGCAGCAGATGTTCAGCGGTCATTTTACCGGTACCACACGGGCATTCGTCGGTACCACCTATCTTCAATTTGTTGAATAGGTGGTACCTCAGTCTATTGTGGCCAGTGCAAAGTCTGAAGACAACGACCTGCTCTCTTCTGTTCAACTGGTAATAGGCATCGTTTTTGGTGTAACCAGTATGTTCGGTTTCCCATTTGGTCATGTATCTGGCTTTAATAAGCCGTTTTGACTCTTCGTACGTAACACTAGTATCTGTTTGTGGTAGTCTTGCACCTTCTTTTGCCAGTCTGTCTGCCTCCTCGTTGCCTTGGATGTTGCAGTCTGATGGAACCCACTGTACCACTACCCTTTTTGGTGCGGACTGCTGGCATAGTTGACAGAGTGCTGCTCTTAAGTCATTAAGCTCAGTGTTTTTCTGGCTTTTTAGCGCTGTGACTACGCCCAGAGCATCTGTAAGCAGGACTGTATGGCTTTCATTTTCTTTATGTATCACCATTTCTTCCACTGCCGCCCTCAGTGCCTCTGCCTCCGCTCTGAAATTGCTTGTGTACTTACCAGTAGCGAATGACAGTGTTATTTTTCTGCCATTTGGTAGGTTCAGGAATGCTCCTGCCCCTCCGTTCTGTGTAGTGTTTGTTACAGAACCGTCGGTGTATGCATGGGTCCAGTCCGTGCTTGGGTAGTTTTTCGATATAAAGCTTAGGGTAGTATCTCTCCTTTCTTTTTCAGTCTGGCAGTTTTTGTTTCCAATACCTGGTATATTTTCTACCACCTCTGGAAATATATCCTGCCTCCAGGTAGGTTTTCGTACAGTAGTGATGGGATTTGGTGTTGTTAGTGCGTTTATGGGATCTTCGTGCATCTTTGCTTTGGCTATTTCTGCAAAGTTTCTCCGCTTTAGTTTCCCATTTCCCAAATTGTTTAGTCTCTGGTGCATTGGATGGTCAGTCAGTCTTCGGAGTATCTCTGACTGCAGCTGGGCTCTGCAATCTCTTCTATCGGTCATGGATTGCAGTTTTGTAATCTTTTCAAGTTCTACAATTGGTGTTGACTTCATGCCTCCTGTTATAACTCTCATGGCTTGGTTTTGAAGTTTGCTAACTTTATCGAAGTTCGCCTTTGCTGCTGTTGTCCATGCCGCAATGCTATACTCGAGAACTGGTCTCACTCTTCCAGTGTACAGTTTCTTTAGTATGCTTTCGTCTGCTCCCCAGCTTGTGCCAGCAAGTTTCCTCATGATTGCCGTTCTTTCTCTGGCTCTCATTCGGTTTCTCTCGATCTGACTTTTCCCTGTTATGCGCCGATCAAATGTGACTCCCAGATAGTTTGGGTTGTCGTTTGGCTGCAGGAATTTGCCATTTAGACTTAATTTGGTATTTTGGGGTTTTATTGAAAGCGAGAATATTGTGCATGTGGTTTTCTCCTCGTTTATTTTGACCAGCCAGGAGTTCGCCAACTCTTCCAGCGATGTTAGGGCTGGCTGCATCCGATTTCTTGCTATGGTGAGATTCTTTTCAGAGGTCCACGTAGCCAGATCGTCTGCAAACGTTGAGCTATGGACTCTTCTTGGTATATTCTCTGTAATGTCGTTTATATTCACTAGGAAGAGTGTGGGTGACAGTACTCCCCCTTGGGGTACTCCCTGCTCGAGTGTCACCTTTTTGCTCATCTGCCCTTGTACTTGGACTCTGGCCGTTCTTTTTTGGAGGTAGTGGTTGATCCACTTGTACATTCTCCCACAAACTTCACTTCTCCTTTGCTTGACTTTAAGTCCGTCTTTCCAGACTTTGTCAAATGCCTTTTCCAGGTCCACCCAAACCGCTACTGTGTGTTTCTGTGCCTGGTAGGCATCTTCTATTTCCTGGGCTATGAGGATGACCTGGTCCTCAGTGGATCTGTGCTGTCTAAAGCCGGCTTGCTGTGGAATTAGTATTCGTTTTTCTTCCAGATGCCACATCAGTCTGGTGTTTATCATACGTTCCATCAGTTTGCCGACACAGCTCAGTAAGCTGATAGGCCTGTATACATTTGGATCTGTTTTGTCCTTTCCTTTTTTTTGGCACTGGTACACGTACTGCGTCTTTCCATGCCTGGGGTACAATTCCCCTTTTCCAGCTTTGGTTCAGGACCGATGGCAATTTCCTCTTCGCTGTTTGGCCCAGCCCCATCAGCATTTCGTTTGTTATCCCGTCTTTTCCGGGAGATTTCCTTTTCTTAAATGTTCTCATGGCCTCTTCCATTTCGCTCATTGTTAATTTGGCCATCATATGCTCTTCTGGTGCCGTATTGATGTTGTCGTGCCCCTTTTGCTCTTCGCTATTGTCGGTATGCCTATCTGCAGGGACCTCGATGTGGTTTGCTCTGGCATAGTGTTCTACAAAAGCGTTTGCAGCTTTTTTTCCAGTGAGCAAGTTTTCGCCCTGCTTGATGGTAATTTGTTTGTTTGAATGGGTTTCGTCATTCATGGCTCTGACTAGCTTCCATAGCTTGTTCCCTTCTTTTGTCTAAGTTGAGGCTTTCGGTTTAGTTTTTCCAGCTCTCTCTCTTGCTGTTTGGTTTAGGCAATCTATTCTTAAATGCATTAACTGCCCCTGCCTCCACTTCCACATGGGGCAATGCATTCCAAGCATTCACGACTCTCTGACTAAACAAATATTTCCTAATATTCATTCTGGACGTTTCTTTAGTTAATTTGTATCTGTGCCAGCTTGTTCTTGTAGGTGACTTTAAAAAAAAACAAAAAAACAAACAAACTTGTTATAGCATATTTTAACCTTTCCTGTGATTATTGTATAAACCTGTATTTAGTCACCTCTAATTCTTCTCTTTTCTAGACACTGTAGGTCAGTTTTCTGAGTCGTTCCTCATAACTGTACATCTGGAATTCTACTATCAGCTTTATCGCTCTATTTTGTATTCTGTCTATCATGTTTATATCCCCTCTTTAATAAGGACTCCGCACCTGTACACAATACCCCAATCTAGATCTAACTAATGCTTTATACAGTTTGACAATCACTTCCTTGCTCCTATGTTTAATATTTCTTTTAATCATACCTAACATTGCATCTGCCTTTTCCACTGCTACCTAGACTTGCTCACTCACCTTACCTGTATGATCTATTATAACCCCTATGTCCCTTTCCTAATCTATCTTTCTAATATTGTTCTCTCCCATTCTGTAATTATGTTCCATATTGGATCTACCCATGTGGATGACTGTACATTTATCTGCATTAAACACTATTTGCCATTTCACAGATCAGTCTCGAATTTGACCTAAATCCCACCTCAATATATCCACTTCTGCTTTAGATGAGACACTCCTACATAGTTTTGTGTTATCCGCAAATTGTACAATCATGGATCCCATATCAATGTCCTACTCGTTTATATAAATCAAGAACAAAATTGGTTTCAAGACCGAGCCCTGTGCCACTGCACTTTTAACTTAACACAAAGCATATATTTTATTTCATATGAGAGTCTATCTTGTTTTGAGCTTGAGAAGGCTTAGAGTACACTCGTCGAGTCTGCTAGAATGACCGTTGTCCTTGTAGTTATGTTTTGGTTGATAAGAATCTGAGTTGCTGCATGAACAGCTCTTGCTTCAGCTTTGAAATTGATACATGTCTCTCCTGCTGGTAGGGAGGGATTTTCTATGTCGCCATTGGAGTGTTCGATGTAGATTCCACTGCCTCCCCTTTTATCGCTGACCGAGGCAGATCCATCTGTGTATACGTGTGTCCAACAGTCGCTCACCGAGGCAGATCCATCTGTGTACACGTGTGTCCTAGAATTGCTAGGGTACTGTCTCTTGAGCTCCTGTAGAACGTGTGTCCAAGAGTTGCTGGGGTACTGTCTCTTTAAGCTCCTGTACAACCGTGGATTTTTGTTCTGTTGCCGACTGCTCACTTTTCTTCGTTAACACTGGAACCTCTAAGATTATTTTGGATCGGTTCTGGATATGTGTCTTGGCTCCGTGTCCTGGCTCCGTGTCCAGGGTTCTGGAATGAGCGCTTCGCCCTTTTTTGGTTTCAACTTCAAGGATGTCTGCGAATTTTCTGTTCATCTCATTGGCCATATTGTTGGGGCTTGTCCTTAGTAGTCTGTTGTTTGTTCTTGAAACTTCTGGTGCAGAAGATGATCAGGTAACCTCTTTAGTTTTTCAAACTGAGTAAGAAATGTATCTGTTCTCTTTAATTCAAGGGGCTTAATATTTGCTGCTTTCCCAGCTCTGTGACTGGAGGGCCTTTCCCAGCTGCTCTGTGATTGGAGTGCCTTTCCCAGCTGCTCTGTGACTGGATTGCCTTTCCCAGCTCTGTGACTGGAGTGCCTTTCCCAGCTCTGTGACTGGAGTGCCTTTCACAGCCCCAAGGGTCATTCTGAGACCCATATTTTCAACTGGTCACAAATAATTTTGAAGATTCCAGGGTTAACGAAGAAAAGTGAGCAGTCGGCAGCAGAGCAAAAAATCTACGTTCTACAGGAGCTCAGGAGACAGTACCCAAGCAACTCTTGGACACACGTTCTACAGGAGCTCAGGACACAGTACCCAAGCAACTCTTGGACACACGTTCTACAGGAGCTCAGGAGACAGTACCCAAGCAACTCTTGGACACACGTGTACACAGATGGATCTGCCTCGGTCAGCGATAAAAGGGGAGGCAGTGGAATCTACATCGAACACTCTAATGGCGACATAGAAAATCACTCCATACCAGCAGGAGAGACTTGTACCAATTTCAGAGCTGAAGCAAGAGCTGTTCATGCAGCAACTCAGATTCTTGTCAGCCAAAACATAACTACAAGGAAAACGGTCATTCTAGCAGACTCCATGAGTGCACTTCAAGTCATTTCAAGCCATAACAAAATAGACTCACATGAAATAAAATACAACATAGGATTGCTGTCTCAGAAAACAGATTTAGTCCTAAAATGGATTTCGGCCCACAGTGGGATCCCTGGAAACGAGAAAGCAGATAAGCTCGCAAAAGCTGTAAGTGGCGTCAAGCAGATTCCCCATCCACAGAACTGTAAAGAAGCAACGATACTCGTGCGATTGTGGAGCACCCAAGCAAACACCAGAACATGTTCTACAAGAATGCCCTACCTGTGTAGATTAAAGTGAGGCAGTCTGGCCTGGGGTAGCGACCATGCTCGAAAAGCTGTAGGGGACCGGCGGAGACCTGAAACCCAGTCTCCTTCGTGAACCTCACTGGACTAGAAGCAAAGCATCAGTTGATAGTGAGCCTCACCGGACTAGAAGCCTAGAACCAGTTGATAGTGAACGTCACCGGACTAGAAGTAAAGCATCAGTTGATAGTGAACGTCACCGGACTAGAAGCCTAGAACCAGTTGATAGTGAACGTCACCGGACTAGAAGTAAAGCATCAGTTGATAGTGAACGTCACCGGACTAGAAGCAAAGCATCAGTTGATAGTGAACGTCACCGGACTAGAAGCAAAGCATCAGTTGATAGTGAACGTCACCGGACTAGAAGCAAAGCATCAGTTGATAGTGAACGTCACCGGACTAGAAGCAAAGCACCAGTTGATAGTGAACGTCACCGGACTAGAAGTAAAGCATCAGTTGATAGTGAACGTCACCGGACTAGAAGCAAAGCATCAGTTGATAGTGAACGTCACCGGACTAGAAGCAAAGCACCAGTTGATAGTGAACGTCACCGGACTAGCAGCACAGCATCAGTTGATAGTGAACGTCACCGGACTAGCAGCACAGCATCAGTTGATAGTGAACGTCATCAGACTAGCAGCACAACTTCAGTTGATAGTGAGCCTCACCGGACTAGAAGCATAGCATCAGTTGATAGCGAGCCTCACTGGACTAGAAGCCTAGCACCAGTTGATAGTGAGCCTCACCAGACTAGAAGCATAGCATTAGTTGATCGATGAAGAAGTTGCATGTTCTAAAAGTATCATTTAAATGTCTCGTCAATGGCTCCCGTCATGGCTCTTGTGAATGGCTCACGTGAATGGCTCCCGTCATGGCTTCATTGAATGGCTCACGTAAATAGCTCTCGTTATGGCTCCCGTGAATGGTGTAACAGTTCCCGCCGGAGCAAGGGGAGTTTAGGATGCCTGAACATGTTAAAGCTTAAAGCTACCTGAATGCATGTCAAGGTCACTCACCGTCTCAGCAAAGGAGAACAGAGTTGGGTTAAGGAATGTGGACAGGTAGAAACTGACCACTGGCCTTCCGATTTTGGTAGGGGGAGATTGATTGGCGGACGCAATTTACAGCGGGGCTTGCTGCGAGAGAATGAGTGACAGGTATGCAAATGTTTCGTCCAATGGGACTGAAGATGGCCATCACCTGAGATCGATTGGTCAAGCTCTGGCCTTGCTTGAGGATATATAACTCGAGACAAAGTTTAGCTCGAGAGGCTGGATAGAGGGATGGAGAGAGGCTAGAGAGAGAAGCTGTATCGAGGAGAGTGAGAGAGAGAGAGAGACTGAATGTGGATAGTATGTTTAACTCACCGACTTAGATAGAGGAGCGATTGATAGACGGTTGGACGAATGTTTAGTGATAGAACAGGATCGCTCAAATAGGTGAATGAGTTTTTCATTAATAGATAATGTGAAAGTGTGTTTGTAAGCAAGGACACATCGTGAACGAGTTATGTCGAGATCGTCCGCCTGAGGGGATTTCAGTGAGGAAGAGTATTTGATGTGTTGAAGACGCAGTTAAGGCGATGTGTGTGTGTGATGTAATTGCAAGGCAATAGAACTCGGTTTTTAGTTAGTTGGGAATTCCATCAATAGCTAATGCTTACAATTCCCGTTTTAGTAAAATGTTTAGTTAAGATATGTATTGTATTGTGTTTGTAATTTCTCTACTCATTCTATGATATGAGTATGATATAATAAATATGCCACCTGCTGTGTGATATGTCATTTACTGAGTGTGGTCATGATGATGTGGATGAGTGTGAGAATGTTCTAAGATAGCATAACGGCCAGGGCAAACAGTCGGGTCTGCTACTTTGGCTCACGTGAATAGCTCTCGTTATATCTCCCGTGAATGGCTACCGTGAATGGCTCCTGTGAATGGCTCCTGTCATGGCTCTCGTGAATGGCTACCGTGAATGGCTCCTGTGAATGGCTCCTGTCATGGCCATCGTGAATGGCTACCGTGAATGGCTCCTTTGAATGGCTCCTATCATGACTCCCGTGAATGGCTCCCGTGAATCGCTCCCGTGAATGGCTCCGATCATGGCTCCCGTGAATGGCTCCCGTGAATGGCTCCCGTGAATGGCTCCCGTCATGGCTCCCGTGAATGCCTCCTCATGAAAAAATGGAAACGGGACAGTCCATAAAAATTGTGCTTATCTCTCCTTACCGTCTGTTCCTGACAGAGAATTTCTCTCTTGAATTTTGTCTGGATGGAAGTTTCCTTTGAGGTGCCTACCCGTTGACACGCCTGTCTATGAGCCAAATTGAAACTAGAGACAACGGACATCACCTGAACGAGAAAATTGCTGATAATTAGCGATCAAGAATAAAGAGGAATGTCCTCTGTGGCACAGTTAGAGAGTGCCACTTCTCTGGTGATCATAGCACAAGTCATAGCCGAAGGGGAAGAATGGATCGCCAATGGCGATTACAGAAGACTACTACAGTCATCATCACCTTCGACTGGGAAGTCACAGAACCATCTTCACCTGCGACAGGAGATGGACAGAGAGTGTGTGTGAGAGTGTGTGTGTGAGAGTGTGAGAGAGAGAGTGTGTGTGAGAGTGTGTGTAAGAGTGTGTGTGAGAAAGAGAGTGTGTGTGAGAGTGTGTGTGTGAAAGTGTGAGAGGGAGAGAGAGAGTGTGTGTGAGAGTGTGTATAAGAGTGTGTGTGAGAGTGTGTGTGTGAGAGTGTGAGAGAGAGAGAGAGTGTGTGTGAGAGTGTGTGTAAGAGTGTGTGTGAGAGTGTGTGTGTGAGAGTGAGAGAGAGAGAGAGAGTGTGTGAGAGTGTGTGTGAGAAAGAGAGTGTGTGTGAGAGTGTGTGTCAGAGTGTGTGGGAGAGTGTGTGTGAGAGTGTGAGAGAGAGAGAGTGTGTGTGAGAGTGTGTGTGAGAGTGTGTGTGAGAGTGTGTGTGAGAGTGTGAGAGAGAGAGTGTGAGAGAGAGAGAGAGTGTGTGTGAGAGTGTGTGTGAGAGTGTGTGTGAGAGTGAGAGAGAGAGAGTGTGTGTGAGAGTGTGTGTGAGAGTGCGTGTGAGAGTATGTGTGACAGTGCGTGTAAGAGGGCGTGTGAGAGTGCGTGTGAGAGTGCGTGTGAGAAAGACAGTGCGTGTGAGAGTATGTGTGAGAGTGTGTGTGAGTGTGTGAGAAAGAGAGTGTGCGTAAGAGAGAGAGAGAGTGTGTGTGTGAGAGAGAGTGTGTGTGTGAGAGAGTGTGTGTGTGAGAGAGAGTGTGTGTGTGTGAGAGAGAGTGTGTGTGTGAGAGAGAGAGTGTGTGTGTGAGAGAGAGAGTGTGTGTGTGTGAGAGAGAGTGTGTGTGTGTGAGAGAGCGAGAGAGTGTGTGTGTGAGAGAGAGAGAGTGTGTGTGTGAGAGAGAGAGAGTGTGTGTGAGACAGAGAGAGAGTGTTTGTGTGTGAGAGTGTGTGCGAGAGAGTGTGTTTGAGAGAGAGTATGTGTGTGAGAGAGTGTGTGTGTGAGGGACAGTGTGTGTGAGAGAGTGTGTGGGAGAAAGACAGTGTGTGTGAGAAAGAGAGTGTGTTTGAGAGTGTGTGTGAGAGTGTGTGTGAGAGGTGTGTGAGAAAGACAGTGTGTGTGAGAGTGTGTGTGAGAGTGTGTGGGAGAGTGTGTGTTAGAGTGTGTGTGAGAGTGTGTGTGAGAAAGAGAGTGTGAGAGAGAGAGAGTATGTGTGAGAAAGAGAGTGTGCGTAAGAGAGAGAGAGAGTTTGTGTGAGAGAGAGAGTGTGTGTGAGAGACAGTGTGTGTGAGAGACAGTGTGTGTGAGAGAGAGTGTGTGTGAGACAGAGAGTGTGTGTGTGTGTGAGAGCGGGTGTGTGTGAGAGTGTGTGTGCGACAGAGAGAGTGTTTATGTGTAAGAGTGTGTGCGTGTGAGAGAGAGAGTGTGTGTGGCAGAGAGAGTTTTTGTGTGTAAGAGTGTGTGAGTGTGTGAGAGAGAGTGTGTGTGAGAGAGAGTGTGTGTGGCAGAGAGAGTGTTTGTGTGTGAGAGTGTGAGCGTGTGAGAGAGAGAGTGTGTGTGAGAGAGAGTGTGTGTGTGAGAGAGAGTGTGTGTGAAAGAGACTATGTGTATGAGAGATAGTGTGTGTGAAAGAGAGTGTGTCTGAGAGAGGGAGTGTGTGTGCGAGAGAGTGTGTGTGACAGAGAGAGTGTTTGTGTGTGAGAGTGTGTGAATGTGTGAGAAAGAGAGTGTGTGTGAGAGATAGTATGTGTGAGAGATAGTATGTGTGAGAGAGAGTATGTGTGAGAGAGAGTGTGTGTGTGAGAGAAAGAGTGTGTGTGTGAGAGGGAGTGTGTGTTAGGGACAGTGTGTGTGACAGAGTGAGTGTGTGTGTGAGATAGTGTGTGTGAGAAAGACAGTGAATGTGAAAAATAGAGTGTGTGAGAGAGAGCGTGTGTGAGAGAGAGTGTGTGTGAGAGAGAGAGTGTGTGTGAGAGAGTGCGTGTGACAGAGAGAGTGTGTGTGAGAGAGTGTGTGTGACAGAGTGTATGTGAAAGAGAGTGTGTGTGTGAGAGAGTGTGTGTGACAGAGAGTGTGTGTGTGAGAGAGAGTGTATGTGAGAGAGAGTGTGTGTGTGTGAGAGTGTGTGTGTGAGAGAGAGTGTGTGTGAGAGAGAGTGTGTGTGTGTGAGAGTGTGTGTGTGAGAGAGAGTGTATGTGAGAGAGAGTGTATGTGAGAGAGTGTGTGTGTGAGAGAGAGTGTGTATGACAGAGAGTGTGTGTGTGAGAGAGAGTGTATGTGTGAGAGAGTGTGTGTGACAGAGAGTGTGTGTGTGAGAGAGTGTGTGTGACAGAGAGTGTGTGTGTGAGAGAGAGTGTATGTGTGAGAGAGTGTGTGTGACATAGAGTGTGTGTGTGAGAGAGAGTGTATGTGAGAGAGAGAGCGTGTGTGTGAGAGTGTGTGTGTGAGAGTGTGTGTGAGAGTGTGTGTGTGAGAGTGTGTGTGAGAGAGAGTGTGTATATGCGAGAGCGTGTTTGTGTGGCCAACTGAATCTGTCAGTAAATAACTGTTAACAGGAAGCTATTGCACCAGTTGTTAGACCCCGATCACAACGACACATGATTGTGATATGTCAAGGACGCCGTGGCACAAAAAAATGATCTATAGACAGGACCAAACTTACAAGGGACAAATAGAAGAAGGACTGTGTACAAGGGACAAATAGAAGAAGGACTGTGTACAAGGGACGAATAGAAGAGGTACTGGTGTTCAATGGACGAATAAAAGAGGTACTGGTGTACAAGCGAAGAATAGAGGGACTGGTGTACAAGGGAGGAATAGAAGAGGGACTGGTGTTCAAGGGACGAATAGGAGAGGGAATGGTGTACAAGGGAAGAGTAGGAGAGATACTGGTGTACAAGGGAAGAATAGGAGAGATACTGGTGTACAAGGGAAGAAAAGAAGATGGTCTGGTGTCCAAGGGAGGAATAGAGGAGAAACTGGTATTCAAGAGAAAAATAGAAGAGGAAATGGTGTTTAAGGGAAGAACAGAAGAGGGACCAAAGTTACAAGGGAATAATAAATGAGGGACCAACGTTACAAGGAAAGAATCGAAAAGGGACTGGTGTTCAAAAGAATAATAGAAGAGGGACCAAAGTTGGATGGGAAGAATAGAAGAGGGACCAAAGTTGCAAGGGAAGAATAGAAGAGGGACCAAAGTTGCAAGGGAAGGATAGAAGAGGGACCAAAGTTGCAAGGGAAGAATAGAAGGTAGACTAGTGTTCTGACGGTGAGACTATCGTAGCGTAGATCAGCCGGGCGTGTCGCTGACAGCAGGTCTCTGGGATCATGAAACGGACCGACTCCAGGTATTAACTTGTCTGGCAGGGGTTCAATAACATTCCAATATTTGTTTATTAGTTACCTTATCGAACCGTCTAGGGCTTAGGCTCAAACAACACGGCCGCCAATTGTATGTCCGGGTTAGCGCGTGTACTTCAGCATTTGGAACACAGGCCAGTCAGAAAGTTGTGGTTTCCTTCAAGCTCTAACAGTCTTGTCTATTGGTAAGAGTTTCCTTTCTGGGTTTTATGTTCTTTGCTGGAATTGTTAACATTAATGTTATCAGTAACAACAACTGTAACACGAGGACGACAGACATAGACACACAGACAGAGAGAGAAAGACAGATAGCCAGGTAGATATATAGATAGATATAAATAGATAGATAGATACACAGACAGTTGAACAGATAGAACGGTTCATAGATAGATAAATAGATAGATTGACAGACAGACATACATACAGATATATAGATAAAAATAGATAGATGAACAGATAGACAACTAGAGAGATAGATTGATTTATAGATAGATAGATAGATAGATAGATAGATAGATAGATAGATAGATAGATATATATATAGATAGATAGATAGATAGATAGATAGATAGATAGATAGATAGATAGATAGATAGATAGATAGATAGATAGATAGATAGATAGATAGATAGATAGATAGATAGATAGATGGATGGATAGATAGATAGATGGATGGATAGATTGATAGATAGATAGATAGATAGATAGATAGATAGATAGATAGATAGATAGATATATAGATAGATAGATAGATAGATAGATAGATAGATAGATAGATAGATAGATAGATAGATAGATAGATAGATAGATAGATAGATAGATAGATAGATCGATAGATAGATAGATAGATAGATAGATAGATAGATAAATATTAAACTTTCACATGGGATTCAAGCATGATCTATAATGTCATCTCCGAACTATTATAAAAGTAAAAGTACAATGACGTCACGCTATGGGGCCTGTATGACATATAACTTAACTTCACGTCTTTATTCTGGTTTAGGAGATTCATCAGAGTCTGTAGACAACCAGTCACATTTGCATTACCCTTCTTGAAAACCTATCTATTCTTAAATGTATTAACTGTCTGTGTCCACCACCTCCTCAGGTAATGCATTCCAAGCATTCAACACTCTCTGACTAGCAAACACATTTCCTATTGTCCAATCTGGACTTTCTTTAGTTAATTTATATATATGCCCTCTTGTTCGCATTGGTGGTTGTATTTTGAAAAGAAACTGGTTAGTCTATTTTATTCTTTCCTGTGATTATCTGTTTTTTTTGTTTGGTTTATTTTTCGTTCGCCTTATTTCTCTAATCCTTAAGACGTGTGTGTTACAATGTTGTTTTTATTTTGCGCCTGTCGGCTTAGTGCATCCGACTTCAGCGTCTATTTTATGTAAGGGTCTGCTTCTTCCCGCATTTTCTAAAGGTTTGCTTCCCCGGGGTAACGGCCGGTACTGTGATTGAGAAGCGAACCCAGCACATTATGTTGTTAGCCGTGTCACTTAACCACCTACCACCTCTGATTATCTTATAAACATGTATTAAGTCATCTGGAATTCTTCTCTTTTCTAGACACTGTAGGCCGGGAATTTCTGAGTCCCTTCCTCATAACTGTAATTCTGAAATCCCACTATCATCTTTGTTGCTCTTCTTTGTTTTCTTTCTAGCATGTTTATGTCCCCTCTACGATAAGGACCACACCTGTACACAGTACTCCAATCTAGGTCTAACCAACGCTTTATACAGTTTGACAATCACTTCCTTGCTCCTATGATTAATATTTCTTTTTATTATACCTAACATTGCATTTGCCTTTTTCACTGCTACTGTAACAGACCCTCTGCTTGCCCTGGCCGTGATCTATCTTAGAACATTCTCACACTCATCCACATCATCATGACCATACTCAGTAAATGACATATCACACAGCAGGTGGCATATTTATTAAATCATACTCATATCATACAATGAGTAGAGAAATTACAAACACAATATAATACATATCTTAACTAAACATTCAACTATAACGGGAATTATAAGCATTAGCTATTGATGGAATTCCCAACTAACTAAAAACCCAGTTCTATTGCCTTGCAATTACATCCCACACACATCGCCTTAACTGCGTCTTCAACACACCTTATCAAATACTCTTCCTCACTGAAATCCCCTCAGGCGGGCGATCTCGACATAACTCGTTCACAATGTGTCCTTGCTTACAAACACATGTTCAGATTATCTATTAATGCAAAACTCACACACCTATTTGAGCGATCCTGTTCTATCACTAAACATTCGTCCAACCGTCAATCAATCGCTCCTCTATCTAAGTCGGTGAGTTAAACATACTATCCACATTCAGTCTCTCTCTCTCTCACTCTCCATACAGCCTCACTCTCTCTCCAGCCCCCCGAGCTAAACTTTGTCTCGAGTTATATATCCTCAAGCAAGACCAGAGCTTGACCAATCGATCTCAGGTATGGTCATCTTCAATTCCAATTGGAACGAAACACTTTGCACACCTGTCACTCATTCTCTCGCAGCAAGCCCCGTTGCCAATTTCGTCTGTCAATCAATCTCCCCCTACCAAAATCGGAAGGCCAGTGGTCAGTTTCTACCTGTCCACATTCCTTAACCCAACTCTGTTCTCCTTTGCTGAGATAGTGAGTGACCTTGACATGCATTCATGTAGCTTTAAGCTTTAACATGTTCAGGCATCCTAAACTCCCCTTGCTCCGGCGGGAACTGTTACATTACCTCCCTAAACTACAGACCGAAACATGGATGGTCATTTTTTTCATCTGGCAAATGACCACCATTTTCGTCTCTACTATCCAAAATGTAAACACTACTCCTGTTTACAACTTCACTCACATCGTACATGCATAAAAAGACATGTCATTTGATACATATAAACTTTTTGTAATACATACACAATCAATACAAGCAGAAGAAAAACACTGTGGCTGGGCGTTTTTACAACACAAACCACCACTTTTACATCGTTTTGCAGTCAAATACACCAAAGTCTGTCCCTGCGGGACCTTGAACTCATCAAAACAGAAACACCTTAAGGAATTCTCCTTACTCATTTGAGGTCAACATACCTCGCCCTGTTTCCCGTGCCTTCCTCTAAGGACACGAACCTTCATTGTTACACTCGACCAGTTCAGGTCAATTTTCTCAGGCGGTCTCATTACACGCCTGGCCGACGATTCACTTCATACTAACTCCTGTGAGGCCACGAATTTACGTGGGTTATCCTCAGGCTAGTTATCATTGTCTCTCTTGACAGCTATCCCCTCTCAAAGAAAACAGCAAAATTCTTTATGTTTCCCACAAAAACGATATTTGACAACATATGTCATAGTCAATATTAAAACTTCTGATCAATGTAGTCTTCTCTGCAATGACTCCACATACATGTGATTCTGGAACTCGTGGTGACTTGTGCTTGCGGAGGCCTACAGTCTGGATGAGATATACTGCTCTGTAGATCACCTAAATAACCTGTATCAAATACCTGTAAACATGATGATTCAACAACAACAAAAAAACAACAACAAAACACAAGACAAATGCATTGCATACAATGTCGAAACCCAAACAATAAATACAAATGTCAAAATATTTGCACGCATACTTATGATATCAATATTTCAGTCAGCAAGTATAACACGTTGATACTGTCAGGATATGTAATCATGTTTAAACAACAAAACAACAACAAAATAAAGAAAAATTCAATGCATACTATATCGACCATACAACCCACTTAAAATGCAAGTAATACCATTAGTCAAAACCCAAACACCAAATACAAATGTCAAAATATTTGCACACAAAAACATGATCAAATGCCATCAACCTTCACTCCTGCTCGTGCCCCACAGATGAGCACCTGTTAATGCCCCCTTCAAAAGATACTAAACTATGACTAAGTTGTAACTTAATCAGGTACTAAACTATGTCCCTAAACTATGACTAAGTTGTAACTTAATCAGATACTAAACTATGTCACTAAACTATGACTAAGTTCTAATTTAATCAGATACTAAACTATGTCTGAGTCAAAAGTCAAAAACCGAATCGTCCACCTGTCGAATTACGTCATGCTGTAACCCTACTAGTCCAGGTGCAGTCTTTGTCACGAGGAATCAAAACCGAGTGTTCTGATCTAACTAATTCACCGCTATTTCCCCAAATTCCCCGCATCAAAGCTACCTGGTCAGATTTTAACCGAAACATCACGTCCACGTGTTACCCTGCGTCGCGTAATCATTACCTGGCGCATCCAGCTATCCTGCGTCTCTTGTCCGTTCTGTCCGTTTCTCTGGTCGGAAATGTCCCTTTTGATCTCGGTCAGTCTTCGCTTCAGACTGACCGTCCGCTCATTGTCTTGCGTGCACTTCAGACAACGAATTCAAAGGAATTTTTAACATCTGGTCATTCCTCCATCTCTATACCCTACCCCCTAATTATCCAAATCTCCGTTTCCCAAGGATAACGGTAGATGAAACAAATTTTATGCAAATGCATACATTAACTGGAGTTTCACATGATAGCCCATGTGTGTGTAAGTACTCCACACGACTTTACCTAATTCCATTTCTGATTTCCATGTTTTTGGCTAGTGTCAGTAAACATTGCATCAACCGTTCCTTATCACTACTGCTTATTTTAACCAGACTATGCGCTGCCCCATCAGCTGTCTCTGATTGCTGCGCGATTTCCTCCTGTAAAACGCCCATCGTCTGGTCTGTTTGTTTCTCGGTTGGTTGGTTCGTACCCACCGGTTCTCTGGTAGTGTTACGTACACTTACATCGTCCGCTACTTCAGCCTTCCGTCCATCTGTATTCACTATTTGTGGGAAAGACTTTTCACACTGTTCGTTTGACTGTTGGCTTATCTCGAACTGAGATCTTTTCATCTTTGCTTCGATGACTCGTTCGCTGTCCTGGCTGTGGTTAACCTGTCTTTCCCTTTTCTTCGTTTTCCTTAGAAACTCTGTTCCTCTTTTGTTGGCTGCTGTTGGTGCGTCCGTTTCGCATTCCAACTGTGCGTCATTCCCACTTCCTTCCTCGGTGACCGAAAGGTTGTCCCTTCTTTCGGTCTGTTCAACCACTTCTCCTGCATGGCTATAACCTGGCTTGGGTGGGCACGAAACCATAGCTGGTCCTGCCACCATTCCTCCTCCTCTCCTTTCCTCTTTATCTGACGAATCTCTGACTATTTCCTTGTTCGATTCTTCGTCGACTTTAACTAATGTTCTACCAGGCTTGACCACAAGTTCCTGGTAAACTTGGCTCCTTTCAGCACGCCCGACCATGTTAATCGACGTAATACCCTCTTCCTGAATTCTCGGCCTGCACTGTCCGATGCGGTAACATTTTATCTGGACCTCTGAGCGAACGTTTGTCTCGTTTGCATTGCGTAACCTGCCCTCCGTACCTAACTTTTCTGGATACACAAAACCTGTATCTCTTTCTTTCTGTCCATCCGCCTCGTGCTCAAAGTCTCTTTGATAGCTCCTGTCCTGCCTCTCCATCTGTAACCGTGCAAAAAGCCTCTTGTGGGCTAAGAATCTGCCCGATTCAAACTTCTGCCCAACCATTCCTCCTCCTCTCACTTGACTTGGCCTCTGCACCTGGGTCAAACTCCAACCCTTTTCGCAACCTCTTTCCAGTCGTCCACACACGTCCGTCCTGAGATTTCCACCTCTGTCCCTCCACGGATCGGAATGTGGAAGTAGTACGGGCTTCCTACTCACTTTCCTACCACTCTGTCCCCTTCCACAATACTGGACCGTGTTTACTTCTGTGATTTCTTGATTTCTTCTCTCCTTCCTAGCTGGTTGGAAAGCTCCGTTTTCAAACTGTTGCAACAGCTGTCGCAGCTTCCATTGGAGATCTTTTTCCTGCCGTTCCAGCCGAATAACTCTGCCTGTTAGTTCTCTTAGCTGGTTTTGTAGTTGACTTTTGTCCTCCCACTTATCGCTGACTGTAGCTCGTGCCATGAAAGGCTTGTTTTTGACAAACAGTCCTCCTCTTCTCCAGGAACTGTTAATATTCCGAAGAATATTAGGGCATCCGATAGACAAATGTCCAAAAGCTAGACAATGATAACATTGTTTAACATTGTCCAACCTCGACATATTGAATAAACCCGTCTGGCCCGCCTAAAAAAAGTTATAACACTGTCAAGTACGCACAAAGTCTTGTCAATAATACAACAATGGGTGGTAAAAAAAATGTCACACTTACCAGTCAGATGATTGGAAAAGCTGTCTATGGTACTAACACTCTAACCACTAGCTACTCCTCTATTCCTAACTACACACACAAGTTATATATAACTGCGACACTTGTGTTAAACGTGCAAATCAAGATCTATAGCTACACACGCACTATATTTATAAATGTACCACGACTATCCGTGGTCAACAGGCACCAAAATAATAATAACGTGTAACAGACCCTCTGCTTGCCCTGGCCGTGATCTATCTTAGAACATTCTCACACTCATCCACATCATCATGACCATACTCAGTAAATGACATATCACACAGCAGGTGGCATATTTATTAAATCATACTCATATCATACAATGAGTAGAGAAATTACAAACACAATATAATACATATCTTAACTAAACATTCAACTATAACGGGAATTATAAGCATTAGCTATTGATGGAATTCCCAACTAACTAAAAACCCAGTTCTATTGCCTTGCAATTACATCCCACACACATCGCCTTAACTGCGTCTTCAACACACCTTATCAAATACTCTTCCTCACTGAAATCCCCTCAGGCGGGCGATCTCGACATAACTCGTTCACAATGTGTCCTTGCTTACAAACACATGTTCAGATTATCTATTAATGCAAAACTCACACACCTATTTGAGCGATCCTGTTCTATCACTAAACATTCGTCCAACCGTCAATCAATCGCTCCTCTATCTAAGTCGGTGAGTTAAACATACTATCCACATTCAGTCTCTCTCTCTCTCACTCTCCATACAGCCTCACTCTCTCTCCAGCCCCCCGAGCTAAACTTTGTCTCGAGTTATATATCCTCAAGCAAGACCAGAGCTTGACCAATCGATCTCAGGTATGGTCATCTTCAATTCCAATTGGAACGAAACACTTTGCACACCTGTCACTCATTCTCTCGCAGCAAGCCCCGTTGCCAATTTCGTCTGTCAATCAATCTCCCCCTACCAAAATCGGAAGGCCAGTGGTCAGTTTCTACCTGTCCACATTCCTTAACCCAACTCTGTTCTCCTTTGCTGAGATAGTGAGTGACCTTGACATGCATTCATGTAGCTTTAAGCTTTAACATGTTCAGGCATCCTAAACTCCCCTTGCTCCGGCGGGAACTGTTACACTACCTGAACTTGCTCACTCACCTTACTTGTATGATCTATTATAACCCCTAGGTCCCTTTCCTTATCTAACTTTCTAATACTGTTCTCGCCCATTCTGTAATTATGTTCCATATTTGAACTACCCATGTGAATAACTGTACATTTATCTACATTAAACTCCATTTGCCATTTCACACACCAGTCTCGAATGTGATCTAAATCCGACCTCAATTTATCCTCCTCTGCTCAAGATGAGCCTCCTAAATTGTTTTGTGTCCTCTGCAAACTTTTTACTTCACAGAACTCAGAGTACTCCTTATTTACTTGCACTCTCTGCCTTCTTCCGGCTAACTAACTTTCAATCCATTTGTCAACCTCCCCACCTATTCCATGTGATTTGAACTTTTTCAATACTCTTCAATGAGGTACTGTGTCAAAGCCATTGCAAAATCTAGATACATAACGTCCAGTGGTTTCCCCTTATCTGGGACGATGTTAGTCCCCTATTAGTTTGTAACCCACTGCAGTTATGGATGCTGTGGTCAGCATCACGCCAGCCGCCTTTACTTCCCGGACTAAACCGGTACCTATTTAAGGCCAGGTCAACCAGGTAGCCTTTGCGGTGTGAAAACCCCTTTTCGCTTCAAGTGGGAAATGAACCCAGAACCACTCAGATGCGAAGTCAAAATTAACCACAGCGCTTCACGGCTCTCAAACTATTATAAGTTCCGAGTCTCATATTTGAAATAAGATAAATCCTAGCCTCAATCTAATCCAATGGTATTACAATCAGTGGTTCTAAGTCGTCTCCCTTCGTCCTACTGATCGTCTACGTTGGTGATGGTCTGTCGTCTCCCTTCGTCCTACTGATAGTCTACGTTAGTCATGATCTGTCGTCCTACTGATAGTCTACGTTGGTGATGGTCTGTCGTCCAACTGATAGTCTACGTTAGTCATGGTCTGTCGTCCAACTGATAGTCTACGTTAGTCATGGTCTGTCGTCGTACTGATAGTCTACGTTAGTCATGGTCTGTCGTCCTACTGATAGTCTACGTTGGTGATGGTCTGTCGTCTCCTGTCAGGGTTGCTGCTATAGGCTGTCAACCGTACCAGCATTGTTTAACAAATGACTTATGTTTTACTTACAGCTGTTTACGGTGTTTGGGGCATGTCCTTGTGGTGCCCGTGTTAAACCTGTATCGAATGATTTCGTTCTCTGGTGGATCATGTGATGCACCTCTCTGGTGGCTCAAGTGGTGCACCTCTCTGGTGGCTCAAGTGGTGCACCTCTCTGGTGGCTCAAGTGGTGCACCTCTCTGGTGGCTCAAGTGGTGCACCTCTCTGGTGACTCAAGTAGTGCACCTCTCTGGTGGCTCAAGTGGTGCACCTCTCTGGTGGCTCGTGGTGCACCTCTCTGGTGGCTCATGTGGTGCACCTCTCTTTCCGAACTCACGTACCTTTGGGATCGCAGTCCCTAGGATTCGCTGAATGGTGCCACTATGATCGTAGAAGGGCCACCATTCTCCTAACAGACACCAGTTGCAATGGCCCTTGGGAGAACAGTCGGACTGCCTTATAGATCAACTCAATCCATACCGAGACGGTTCGTCTCACTCAGTGTGATCAGATCTCTATCTCATTTTGTTTATGGGGTGTTCGCCAGTCGCACTAATGGGCACACGTGCAAGGCTCTAGGTCTTATATGGGATGCCATCACGTAAGCGCTCTATCTCTCCAACAATCTCACTCTCTCCCTCTCTCTCTCTCTCTCTACCAATCTCTCTCCCTCTCTCTCTCTCATTCCCTCTCTCTCCCTCTTCCTTTCACTCTGCCATCTCTCTCCCTCTCTCTCTTCCTCTCTATCTACCAATCACTCTACCTCCCTCTCCATCTTACTCTCTCTCACCCAATCTCTCTCTGTCTCCCTCTCACTCACACTCTAGCAATCTATCTCCCTATTTCTCCCTCTCTTTTTCCCTCTCTCTCTCCCTCTCTACCAACCTCCCTCTCTCTCTCTCTCTCCCTCTCTCCGCCTCTTTCTCTCCTTCTCTACCAATCTCTCTGTACCTCTCTCTCCCGAAACTCTCGATTCATGTGGCCATTGTCCTTTATATCGTATTTATCAAGCTCTAGAAACAAACATGGCTGAACGGTGGTCCCTAGTTGGCTGGTTAGCAATCCCTCTCATTTGTTCCCACCCAATCGTGAATCCCATTGGTTGTACGACTATAGGACCTTGCCCCTTTTCTGTGCCAGCCTGTTTTGTGTGTTCTTATTTTCAACCAAAACCCCCATCACTTAGGTCCGATACTAGAACTGGTCAAACACCTACTACTTAGGTCCGATACTGGAATTGGTCAAACCGACACTGTCAGTACCGGAGTTTGGTGCCAGGACCAGAGTTTGGTGTCAGGACCAGAGTTTGGTGCTAGGTCCGGAGTTTGGTGTCAGTACCGGAGTTTAGTGCCAGGACCGGAGTTTGGTGCTAGGACCAGAGTTTGGTGTCAGGACCGGAGTTTAGTGTCAGGACCGGAGTTTGGTGCCAGGACCAGAGTTTGGTGCTAGGACCAGAGTTTGGTGTCAGGGCCGGAGTTTGGTGTCAGGACCGGAGTTTGGTGTGAGGACCAGAGTTTGGTGTCAGGACTGGAGTTTGGTGCCAGGACCGGAGTTTGGTGCCAGGGGCGGAGTTTGGTGCCAAGACCGGAGTTTGGTGCCAGGTCCAAAGTTTGGTGCCAGGACTGTAGTTTGGTGCCAGGACCGGAGTTTGGTGACAGAACTGGAGTTTGGTGCCAGCACCAAAGTTTGGTTCCATTTTGGTGCCAGAGCTTGATCCCTGCTCATCCAACAACATTCAGGTAAATTTTGATTCTTTTAGCCGTTAGCCCAATCTCCCCTGTCCCAAATGCCCATTCTCCACAGGGATCGAAGCTGGAACTGTCACAGCACCATAAGCTCTAAGCAGAGGTAACTTAGCCACAGAAATACTGTCTTGTAAATTGTATGCGTCAGATCTGTAAGAAGAGTCGGCCAGAGCCCCTGACAGAAACCACGGTGTGAGAAGATCGGCCAGAGCCCCTGACATAAACCACGGTATAAGAGAGACACAAGGGATCATGTCCCAGGAGTACGAGTGGTGTAGCCTAAATCCAGAGGGAGCTAGACCATTATGTTTGCCTTGTCCAAGCACATTGAGAAATTGAGCATCTTCATTGTCAGTGTCTATTGATGATGGAAGCACTCCGGGTATTTGAAGGTTAAACCTAATGATGGAAGCACTCCAGGTACTTGAAGGTTAAAGCTGATGATGTAAGCATCTCTAGGTACTTGAAGGTTAAAGCTGATGATGGAAGCATCTCTAGGTACTTGAAGATTACAGCTGATAATGGAAGGATCTCTAGGTACTTGATGATTAAAGCTGATGATGGAAGCAGTCCGGGTACTTGAAGGTTAAAGCTGATGATGGAAGCATCTCTAGGTACTTGAAGGTTAAAGCTGATGATGGAAGCATCTCTAGTAATTGAAGATTACAGCTGATGATGGAAAGATCTCTAAGTACTTGATGATTAAAGCTGATGATGGAAGCACTCTGGGTACTTGAAGATTACAGGTGATGATGGAAGGATCTCTAGGTACTTGATGATTAAAGCTGATGATGAAAGAATATCTAGGTACTTGAAGATTAAAGCTGATAATGAAAACATCTCTAGGTACTTGAAGATTAAAGCTGATAATGGAAGCTTCTCTAGGTACTTGAAGATTAAAGCTGATGATGGAAGCACTCCAGGTACTTGAAGATTAAAGCTGATGATGGAAGCACTCCAGGTACTTGAGGGTTAAAGCTGATGATAGAAGCACTCCAGACATTGAAGATTAAAGCTGGCTGATGATGGAAGCACTCAGGCACTTGAATGTTAAAGCTAATGATGGAAGCATCCCCAGGTACTTGAAGGTCAAAGCTGATGACGGAAGCACTCAAGATACTTGAATGTTAAAGCTGATGATGGATGCACTCCAGGTACTTGAAGATTAAAGCTGAAGATAAAAGCGCTCCAGGTACTTGAAGATTAGAGCTGATGATGGAAGTACACCACTTACTTGAAAATTAAGCTGATGATGGAAGCACTCCAGGTACTTGAAGATAGCAGTTTATGGAAGCACTCCAGATACTTGAAGATTCAAGCTGATGATGGAAGCACTCCAGTTACTTGAAGATGAAAGCTGATGATGGAAGCACTCCAGGTACTTGAAGATTAAAGCTGATGATGGAAGCATCTGCAGGTACTTGAAGGTTCAAGTTGATGATGGACGCATCTCCGGGTACTTGAAGGTTCAAGCTGATAATAGAAGCACTCCAGATACTTGAAGATTAAAGCTGATGATGGAAGCATCTCCAGGTACTTGAAAATTAAAGCTGATGATGGAAGCACTACAGGTACTTGAATATTAAAGCTGATGATGGAAGCACTCCAGGTACTTTAAGATTAAAGCTGAAGATGGAAGCACTCCAGGTACTTAAAGGTTAAAGCTGATGATGGAAGCACTCCAGATACTTGAAGATTAAATCTGATGATGGAAGCACTCCAGGTACTTGACGGTTAAAGCTGATGATGAAAGTATCTCCAGGTGCTTGAAGGTTAAAGCTGATGATGGAAGCATCTCTAAGTACTTGAAGATTAAAGCTGATGATGGAAGTATCTCCAGGTACTTGATGGTTAAAGCTGATGATGCAAGCAGTCCAGGTACTTAAAGATTAAAGCTGACATGAGACGAACTCCAGGTACTTGAAAATTAAAGATGATGCTAGAGGTATCTCTAGGTACTTGACGGTTAAAGCTGATGATGGAAGCATCTCTAGGTACTTGAAGATTAAAGCTGATGATGGAAGTATCTCCAGGTAATTTATGGTTAAAGCTGATGATGCAAGCACTCCAGGTACTTGAAGATTAAAGCTGAAGATGGAAGCACTCCAGGTACTTAAAGGTCAAAGCTGATTATGGAAGCACTCCAGATACTTTTAAATTAAAGCTGATGATGGAAGCACTCCAGGTACTTGAAGATTAAAGCTGATGATAGAAGCATCTCAAGGTACTTAAAGATTAACGCTGATGATGGAAGCACTCCAGATAATTGAAGATTAAAGCTGATAATGGAAAAACTCCAGATACTTGAATGTTAAAGCAGATGATGGAAGCACTTCAGATATTTGAAGATAGTAGTTGATGGAAGCACTCCAGATACTTAAAGATTTAAGCAGATTATGAAAACACTCCAGATACTTGAAGATTAAAAAGCTGATGATGTAAGCATCTCCAGGTGCTTGAAGATTAAAGCGGATTATGGAAGCACTCCAGATACTTAAAGATTAAAGCTGATGATTGAAGCACTCCATGTACTTAAAGCTGATGATGGAAGCATCTCCAAGTACTTGAAGGTTAAAGCTGATGATAAAAGCACTCCAGGTACTTGAAGATTAAAACTGATGGTAGTAGCGCTCCAGATACTTGAAGATAGCAGTTTATGGAAGCACTCCAGTTACTTGAAGATGAAAGCTGATGATGGAAGGACTCCAGGTACTTGAAGATTAAAGCTGATGATGGAAGCATCTGCAGGTACTTGAAGGTTCAAGCTGATAATAGAAGCACTCCAGATACTTAAAGATTAAAGCTGATGATGGAAGCATCTCCAGGTACTTGAAGATTAAAGCGGATGATGGAAGCACTACGGGTACTTTAATATTAAAGCTGATGATGGAAGCACTCCAGGTGCTTGAAGATTAAAGCTGAAGATGGAAGCACTTCAGGTACTTAAAGGTTAAAGCTGATGAAAGCACTCCAGATACTTGAAGATTAAATCTGAAGATGGAAGCACTCCAGGTACTTAACGGTTAAAGCTGATGATAGAAGCATCTCCAGTTACTTGAAGATTAAAGCTGATAATGGAAGCATGTCCAGGTACTTGAAGATTAAAGCTGATGATGGAAGCACTCCAGGTGCTTGAAGGTTAAAGCTGACGATAGAAGCATCTCTAGGTACTTGAAGATTAAAGCTGATGATGGAAGTATCTCCAGGTACTTGATGGTTAAAGCTGATGATGCAAGCAGTCCAGATACTTAAAGATTAAAGCTGATGGGAGACGAACTCCAGGTACTTGATGATTAAAGATGATGCTAGAGGTATCTCTAGGTACTTGACGGTTAAAGCTGATGATGAAAGCATCTCTAGGTACTTGAAGATTAAAGGTGGTGATGGAAGTATCTCCAGGTACTTGACGGTTAAAGCTGATGATGGAAGCACTCAAGGTACGTAAAGATTAAAGCTGAAGATGGAAGCACTCCACTCCAGTTACTTAAAGATTAAAGTTGATGATGGAAGTATCTCCAGGTACTTGATGGTTAAAGCTGATGATGCAAGCAGTCCAGGTACTTGAAAATTAAAGATGATGCTAGAGGTATCTCTAGGTACTTGAAGATTAAAGCTGATGATGGAAGTATCTCCAGGTACTTGATGGTTAAAGCTGATGATGGAAGCACTCTAGGTACTTAAAGATTAAAGCTGATGATGGAAGTATCTCCAGGTACTTGATGGTTAAAGCTGATGATGGAAGCAATCCAGGTACTTCAAGATTAAAGCTGAAGATGGAAGCACTCCACTCCAGTTACTTAAAGATTAAAGCTGATGATGGAAGCATCTCCAAGTACTTGAAGATTAAAGCTGATGATGGAAGCACTCCAGGTACTTGAATGTTAAAACTGATGATAGAAGCAATTCTAGGTACTTAAAGATTAAAGCTGATGATGGAAGTATATCCAGGTACTTGATGGTTAAAGCTGATAATGTGTGCACTCCAGAAACTTGAAGATAGCAGTTGATGGAAGCACTCCAGATACTATAAGATTAAAGCTGATGATGGATGCACTCCAGGTACTTGAAGATTAAAGCTGATGATGGAAGTATCTCCGGAAACTTGATGGTTAAAGCTGATTCTAGAGGTGTCTCTAGATACTTGAAGGTTAAAGCTGATGTTGGAAGCATCTCGAGGTACATGAAGATTAAAGCTGATGACGGAAGAACTCCAGGTACTTAAAGATTAACGCTGATGATGGAAGCACTCCAGATAATTGAAGATTAAAGCAGATGATGGAAGCACTCCAGATACTTGAAGATAGCAGTTGTTGGAAGCACTCCAGATACTATAAGATTAAAGCTGATGATGGATGCACTCCAGGTACTTGAAGATTAAAGCTGATGATGGAAGTATCTCCGGAAACTTGATGATTAAAGCTGATTCTAGAGGTGTCTCTAGATACTTGAAAGTTAAAGCTGATGACGGAAGAACTCCAGGTACTTAAAGATTAACGCTGATGATGGAAGCACTCAATGTAGTTGAAGATTAAAGCTGATGATTGAAGCACTCCAGGTACTTGAAGATAGCAGTTGATGGAAGCACTCCAGATACTTAAAGATTAAAAAGCTGATGATGTAAGCATCTCCAGGTGCTTGAAGATTAAAGCGGATTATGGAAGCACTTCAGATACTTAAAGATTAAAGCTGATGATGGAAGCACTCCAGGTACTTGAAGGTTAAAGCTGATGATAAAAGCACTCCAGGTACTTGAAGATTCAAGGTGATGATAGAAGCACTCCAGTTACTTGAAGATGAAAGCTGATGATGGAAGGACTCCAGGTACTTGAAGATTAAAGCTGATGATGGAAGCATCTGCAGGTACTTGAAGGTTCAAGCTGATAATAGAAGCACTCCAGATACTTGAAGATTAAAGCTGATGATGGAAGCATCTCCAGGTACTTGAAGATTAAAGCGGATGATGGAAGCACTACGGGTACTTGAATATTAAAGCTGATGATGGAAGCACTCCAGGTGTTTGAAGATTAAAGCTGAAGATGGAAGCACTCCAGGTACTTAAAGGTTAAAGCTGATGGAAGCACTCCAGATACTTGAAGATTAAATCTGAAGATGGAAGCACTCCAGGTACTTAACGGTTAAAGCTGATGATGGAAGTATATCCAGGTACTTGATGGTTAAGGTTGAGGATGCAAGCACTCCAGGTACTTAAAGATTTAAGCTAATGTAGAAGCACTCCAGGTACTTGAAGATTAAAGATGATGCTAGAGATGTCTGTAGATACTTAAAGGTTAAAGCTGATGATGGAAGCATCTCCAGGTACATGAAGATTAAAGCTGATGACAGACGAACTCCAGGTACTTAAAGATTAACGCTGATGATGGAAGCACTCCAGATAATTAAAGATTAAAGCTGAAAATGGAAGCACTCCAGATACTTTAATATTAAAGCAGTTGAAGGAAGCACTCTAGATACTTGAAAAAAGCAGTTGATGGAAGCACTCCAGATACTATAAGTTTAATGCTGATGATGGAAGCACTCCAGGTACTTTAAGATTAAAGCTGATGATGTATGCACTCCAGAGACTTGAAAATAGCAGTTTATGGAAGCACTCCAGATACTTAAAGAATCAAGCTGATGATGGAAGCATTGCCAGATACTTGAAGATTAAAGCTGATGATGGAATCACTCCAGGTGCTTGAAGATTAAAGCTGATGACGGAATCACTACGGGTACTTAAATATTAAAGCTGATGATGGAAGCACTCCAGGTACTTGAAGGTTAAAGCTGATTATGGAAGCATCTCTAGATACTTGAAGATTAAAGCTGATGATGGAAGTATCTCCAGGTACTTGATGGTTAAAGCTGATGATTCAAGCAGTCCAGGTACTTGAAGATTTAAGCTAATGTAGAAGCACTCCAGGTACTTGAAGATTAAAGATGATGCTAGAGGTGTCTCTAGATACTTGAAGGTTAAAGCTGATGATGGAAGTATCTCCAGGTACATGAAGATTAAAGCTGATGACGGAAGAACTCCAGGTACTTAAAGATTAACGCTGATGATGGAAGCACTCCAGATAATTGAAGATTAAAGCAGATGATAGAAGCACTCCAGATACTTGAAGATAGCAGTTGATGGAAGCACTCCAGATACTATATGATTAAAGCTGATGATGTATGCACTCGAGGTACTTGAAGATTAAAGCTGATGATGGAAGTATCTCCTGGTACTTGATGGTTAAAGCTGATGATGTATGCACTCCAGAAACTTAAAGATAGCAGTTGATGGAAGCACTCCAGATACTATAAGATTAAAGCTGATGATGGATGCACTCCAGGTACTTGAAGATTAAAGCTGATGATGGAAGTATCTCCGGAAACTTGATGGTTAAAGCTGATTCTAGAGGTGTCTCTAGATACTTGAAGGTTAAAGCTGATGATGGAAGCATCTCCAGGTACATGAAGATTAAAGCTGATGACGGAAGAACTCCAGGTACTTAAAGATTAACGCTGATGATGAAAGCACTCCAAATAATTGAAGATTAAAGCAGATGATGGAAGCACTCCAGATACTTGAAGATAGCAGTTGATGGAAGCACTCCAGATACTATAAGATTAAAGCTGATGATGGATGCACTCCAGGTACTTGAAGATTAAAGCTGATGATGGAAGTATCTCCGGGTACTTGATGGTTAAAGCTGATGATGTGTGCACTCCAGAAACTTAAAGATAGCAGTTGATGGAAGCACTCCAGATACTATAAGATTAAAGCTGATGATGGATGCACTCCAGGTACTTGAAGATTAAAGCTGATGATGGAAGTATCTCCGGAAACTTGATGATTAAAGCTGATTCTAGAGGTGTCTCTAGATACCTGAAGATTAAAGCTGATGATGGAAGCATCTCCAGGTAGATGAAGATTAAAGCTGATGACGGAAGAACTCCAGGTACTTAAAGATTATCGCTGATGATGGAAGCACTCCAGATAATTGAAGATGAAAGCTGATAATGAAAAAACTCCAGATACTTGAATGTTAAAGCAGATGATGGAAGCACTTCAAATACTTAAAGATTAAAAAGCTGATGATGTAAGCATCTCCAGGTACTTGAAAATTAAAGCGGATTATGGAAGCACTCCAGATACTTAAAGATTAAAGCTGATGATGGAAGCACTCCAGGTAGTTGAAGATTAAAGCTGATGATTGAAGCACTCCAGGTACTTGAAGATAGCAGTTGATGGAAGCACTCCAGATACTTAAAGATTAAAAAGCTGATGATGTAAGCATCTCCAGGTGCTTGAAGATTAAAGCGGATTATGGAAGCACTTCAGGTACTTGAAGATTAAAGCTGATGATGGAAGCATCTGCAGGTACTTGAAGGTTCAAGCTGATAATAGAAGCACTCCAGATACTTGAAGATTAAAGCTGATGATGGAAGCATCTCCAGGTACTTAACGGTTAAAGCTGATGATGGAAGTATATCCAGGTACTTGATGCTTAAAGCTGATCATGCAAGCACTCCAGGTACTTCAAGATTTAAGCTAATGTAGAAGCACTCCAGGTACTTGAAGATTAAAGATGATGCTAGAGGTGTCTCTAGATACTTGAAGGTTAAAGCTGATGATGGAAGCATCTCCAGGTACATGAAGATTAAAGCTGATGACAGAAGAACTCCAGGTACTTAAAGATTAACGCTGATGATGGAAGCATTGCCAGATACTTGAAGATTAAAGCTGATGACGGAAGCACTCCATGTACTTGAAGATTAAAGCGGATGATGGAAGCACTACGGGTACTTAAATATTAAAGCTGATGAGGGAAGCACTCCATGTACTTGAATGTTAAAGCTGATGATGGAAGCATCTCCAGGTACATGAAGATTAAAGCTGATGACAGAAGAATTCCAGGTACTTAAAGATTAACGCTGATGATGGAAGCACTCCAGATAATTGAAGATTAAAGCTGATAATGGAAGCACTCCAGATACTTGAATATTAAAGCAGATGATGGAAGCACTCTAGATACTTGAAAATAGCAGTTGATGGAAGCACTTCAGATACTATAAGTTTAAAGCTGATGATGGAAGCACTCCAGGTACTTAAAGATTAAAGCTGATGATGTATGCACTCCAGAAACTTGAAAATAGCAGTTTATGGAAGCACTCCAGATACTTGAAGATTAAAGCTGATGACGGAAGCACTCCATGTACTTGAAGATTAAAGCGGATGATGGAAGCACTACGGGTACTTAAATATTAAAGCTGATGAGGGAAGCACTCCATGTACTTGAATGTTAAAGCTGATGATGGAAGCATCTCTAGGTACTTGAAGATTAAAGCTGATGATGGAAGTATCTCCAGGTACTTGAAGGTTAAAGCTGATGATAAAAGCACTCCAGGTACTTGAAGATTTAAACTGATGGTAGAAGCGATTCAGGTACTTGAAGATTAAAGCTGATCATGTAAGCAATCCAGATACTTGAAGATAGCAGTTTATGGAAGCACTCCAGATACTTGAAGACTCAAGCTGATGATGGAAGCACTCCAGTTACTTGAAGATGAAAGCTGATTATGGAAGAACTCCAGGTACTTGAAGATTAAAGCTGATAATAGAAGCACTCCAGATACTTGAAGATTAAAGCTGATAATAGAAGCACTCCAGGTACTTGAAGATTAAAGCAGATGATGGAAGCACTACGGGTACTTGAATATTAAAGCTGATGATGGAAGCACTCCAGGTACTTAAAGGTTAAAACTGATGGAGGAAGCACTCCAGATACTTGAAGATTAAATCTGATGGAAGCACTCCAGGTACTTGACGGTTTAAGCTGATGAGGGAAGCATCTCCAGGTACTTGAAGATTAAAGCTGATGATGGAAGCACTCCAGGTGCTTGAATGTTCAAGCTGATGATGGAAGCATCTCCAGGTACGTGAAGATAGCAGATGATAGAAGCACTCCAGATACGTGAAGATAGCAGTTTATGGAAGCACTCCAGAAACTTGAAGATTAAAGCATATTATGGAAGCATCTCCAGGTACTTGAAGATTAAAGCTGATGATGGAAGCATCTCCAGGTGCTTGAAGATTAAAGCGGATTATGGAAGCACTCCAGGTACTTTAAGGTTAAAGCTGATGATGGAAGCCTCTCCAAGTACTTGAAGGTTAAAGCTGATGATAAAAGCACTCAAGGTACTTAAAGATTAAAACTGATGGTGGAAGCACTCCAGGTGCTTGAAGGTTAAAGCTGATGATGAAAGCATATATAGGTACTTGAAGAATAACGCTGATGATGGAAGTATCTCCAGGTACTTGATGGTTAAAGCTGATGATAAAAGCACTCCAGGTACTTGAAGATTAAAACTGATGGTGGAAGCACTCCAGGTGCTTGAAGGTTAAAACTGATGATGGAAGCACTCCAGATACTTAAAAATTAAAGCTGATGATGGAAGCACTCCAGGTACTTGAAGATTAAAGCTGAAGATGGACGCACTCCAGGTACGTAAAGGTCAAAGCTGATTATGGAAGCACTCCAGATACTTGAAAATTAAAGCTGATGATGGAAACAGTCCAGGTACTTGAAGATTAAAGCTGATGATGGAAGCACTACGGGTAATTGAATATTAAAGCTGATGATGGAAGCACTCCAGATACTTGAAGGTTAAAGCTGATGATGGAAGCATCTCCAGGTACTTGAAGATTAAAGCTGATGATGGAAGCACTCCAGATACTTGAAGATAGCAGTTGATGGAAGCAATCCAGATACTTAAAGATTAAAAAGCTGATGATGTAAGCATCTCCAGGTGCCTGAAGATTAAAGCGGATTATGGAAGCACTTCAGATACTTAAAGATTAAAGCTGATGATGGAAGCACTCCAGGTACTTGAAGGTTAAAGCTGATGATAAAAGCACTCCAGGTACTTGAAGATTAAAGGTGATGATAGAAGCACTCCAGTTACTTGAAGATGAAAGCTGATGATGGAAGGACTCCAGGTACTTGAAGATTAAAGCTGATGATGGAAGCATCTGCAGGTACTTGAAGGTTCAAGCTGATAATAGAAGCACTCCAGATACTTGAAGATTAAAGCTGATGATGGAAGCATCTCCAGGTACTTGAATATTAAAGCTGATGATGGAAGCACTCCAGGTGTTTGAAGATTAAAGCTGAAAATGGAAGCACTCCAGGTACTTAAAGGTTAAAGCTGATGGAAGCACTCCAGATACTTGAAGATTAAATCTGAAGATGGAAGCACTCCAAGTACTTAACGGTTAAAGCTGATGATGGAAGTATATCCAGGTACTTGATTGTTAAAGCTGATGATGCAAGCACTCCAGGTACTAAGATTTAAGCTAATGTAGATGCACTCCAGGTACTTGAAGATTAAAGATGATGCTAGAGGTGTCTCTAGATACTTGAAGGTTAAAGCTGATGATGGATGCATCTCCAGGTACATGAAGATTAAAGCTGATGACAGAAGAACTCCAGGTACTTAAAGATTAACGCTGATGATGGAAGCACTCCAGATAATAGAAGATTAAAGCTGATAATGGAAGCACTCCAGATACTTGAATATTAAAGCAGATGATGGAAGAACTCTAGATACTTGAAAATAGCAGTTGATGGAAGCACTTCAGATACTATAAGTTTAAAGCTGATGATGGAAGCACTCCAGGTACTTGAAGATTAAAGCTGATGATGTATGCACTCCAGAAACTTGAAAATAGCAGTTTATGGAAGCACTCCAGATACTTGAAGATTCAAGCTGATGATGGAAGCACTCCAGTTACTTGAAGATGAAAGCTGATGATGGAAGAACTCCAGGTACTTGAAGATTAAAGCTGATAATAGAAGCACTCCAGATACTTGAAGATTAAAGCTGATGATGGAAGCATCTCCAGGTACTTGAAGATTAAAGCAGATGATGGAAGCACTACGGGTACTTGAATATTAAAGCTGATGATGGAAGCACTCCAGGTACTTAAAGGTTAAAACTGATGGAGGAAGCACTCCAGATACTTGAAGATTAAATCTGATGGAAGCACTCCAGGTACTTGACGGTTTAAGCTGATGAGGGAAGCATCTCCAAGTACTTGAAGATTAAAGCTGATGATGGAAGCACTCCAGGTGCTTGAATGTTCAAGCTGATGATGGAAGCATCTCCAGGTACGTGAAGATAGCAGATGATAGAAGCACTCCAGATACGTGAAGATAGCAGTTTATGGAAGCACTCCAGAAACTTGAAGATTAAAGCAGATTATGGAAGCATCTCCAGGTACTTGAAGATTAAAGCTGATGATGGAAGCATCTCCAGGTGCTTGAAGATTAAAGCGGATTATGGAAGCACTCCAGGTACTTTAAGGTTAAAGCTGATGATGGAAGCCTCTCCAAGTACTTGAAGGTTAAAGCTGATGATAAAAGCACTCAAGGTACTTAAAGATTAAAACTGATGGTGGAAGCACTCCAGGTGCTTGAAGGTTAAAGCTGATGATGAAAGCATATATAGGTACTTGAAGAATAACGCTGATGATGGAAGTATCTCCAGGTACTTGATGGTTAAAGCTGATGATAAAAGCACTCCAGGTACTTGAAGATTAAAACTGATGGTGGAAGCACTCCAGGTGCTTGAAGGTTAAAGCTGATGATGGAAGCACTCCAGATACTTAAAAATTAAAGCTGATGATGGAAGCACTCCAGGTACTTGAAGATTAAAGCTGAAGATGGACGCACTCCAGGTACGTAAAGGTCAAAGCTGATTATGGAAGCACTCCAGATACTTGAAAATTAAAGCTGATGATGGAAACAGTCCAGGTACTTGAAGATTAAAGCTGATGATGGAAGCACTACGGGTAATTGAATATTAAAGCTGATGATGGAAGCACTCCAGATACTTGAAGGTTAAAGGTGATGATGGAAGCATCTCCAGGTACTTGAAGATTAAAGCTGATGATGGAAGCACTCCAGATACTTGAAGATAGCAGTTGATGGAAGCAATCCAGATACTTAAAGATTCAAAAGCTGATGATGTAAGCATCTCCAGGTGCCTGAAGATTAAAGCGGATTATGGAAGCACTTCAGATACTTAAAGATTAAAGCTGATGATGGAAGCACTCCAGGTACTTGAAGGTTAAAGCTGATGATAAAAGCACTCCAGGTACTTGAAGATTAAAGGTGATGATAGAAGCACTCCAGTTACTTGAAGATGAAAGCTGATGATGGAAGGACTCCAGGTACTTGAAGATTAAAGCTGATGATGGAAGCATCTGCAGGTACTTGAAGGTTCAAGCTGATGATGGAAGAACTCCAGGTGTTTGAAGATTAAAGCTGAAGATGGAAGCACTCCAGGTACTTAAAGGTTAAAGCTGATGGAAGCACTCCAGATACTTGAAGATTAAATCTGAAGATGGAAGCACTCCAAGTACTTAACGGTTAAAGCTGATGATGGAAGTATATCCAGGTACTTGATTGTTAAAGCTGATGATGCAAGCACTCCAGGTACTAAGATTTAAGCTAATGTAGAAGCACTCCAGGTACTTGAAGATTAAAGATGATGCTAGAGGTGTCTCTAGATACTTGAAGGTTAAAGCTGATGATGGATGCATCTCCAGGTACATGAAGATTAAAGCTGATGACAGAAGAACTCCAGGTACTTAAAGATTAACGCTGATGATGGAAGCACTCCAGATAATTGAAGATTAAAGCTGATGATGGAAGCACTCCAGGTACTTGAAGATTAAAGCTGAAGATGGACGCACTCCAGGTACGTAAAGGTCAAAGCTGATTATGGAAGCACTCCAGATACTTGAAAATTAAAGCTGATGATGGAAACAGTCCAGGTACTTGAAGATTAAAGCTGATGATGGAAGCACTACGGGTAATTGAATATTAAAGCTGATGATGGAAGCACTCCAGATACTTGAAGGTTAAAGCTGATGATGGAAGCATCTCCAGGTACTTGAAGATTAAAGCTGATGATGGAAGCACTCCAGATACTTGAAGATAGCAGTTGATGGAAGCAATCCAGATACTTAAAGATTAAAAAGCTGATGATGTAAGCATCTCCAGGTGCCTGAAGATTAAAGCGGATTATGGAAGCACTTCAGATACTTAAAGATTAAAGCTGATGATGGAAGCACTCCAGGTACTTGAAGGTTAAAGCTGATGATAAAAGCACTCCAGGTACTTGAAGATTAAAGGTGATGATAGAAGCACTCCAGTTACTTGAAGATGAAAGCTGATGATGGAAGGACTCCAGGTACTTGAAGATTAAAGCTGATGATGGAAGCATCTGCAGGTACTTGAAGGTTCAAGCTGATAATAGAAGCACTCCAGATACTTGAAGATTAAAGCTGATGATGGAAGCATCTCCAGGTACTTGAATATTAAAGCTGATGATGGAAGCACTCCAGGTGTTTGAAGATTAAAGCTGAAAATGGAAGCACTCCAGGTACTTAAAGGTTAAAGCTGATGGAAGCACTCCAGATACTTGAAGATTAAATCTGAAGATGGAAGCACTCCAAGTACTTAACGGTTAAAGCTGATGATGGAAGTATATCCAGGTACTTGATTGTTAAAGCTGATGATGCAAGCACTCCAGGTACTAAGATTTAAGCTAATGTAGAAGCACTCCAGGTACTTGAAGATTAAAGATGATGCTAGAGGTGTCTCTAGATACTTGAAGGTTAAAGCTGATGATGGATGCATCTCCAGGTACATGAAGATTAAAGCTGATGACAGAAGAACTCCAGGTACTTAAAGATTAACGCTGATGATGGAAGCACTCCAGATAATAGAAGATTAAAGCTGATAATGGAAGCACTCCAGATACTTGAATATTAAAGCAGATGATGGAAGAACTCTAGATACTTGAAAATAGCAGTTGATGGAAGCACTTCAGATACTATACGTTTAAAGCTGATGATGGAAGCACTCCAGGTACTTGAAGATTAAAGCTGATGATGTATGCACTCCAGAAACTTGAAAATAGCAGTTTATGGAAGCACTCCAGATACTTGAAGATTCAAGCTGATGATGGAAGCACTCCAGTTACTTGAAGATGAAAGCTGATGATGGAAGAACTCCAGGTACTTGAAGATTAAAGCTGATAATAGAAGCACTCCAGATACTTGAAGATTAAAGCTGATGATGGAAGCATCTCCAGGTACTTGAAGATTAAAGCAGATGATGGAAGCACTACGGGTACTTGAATATTAAAGCTGATGATGGAAGCACTCCAGGTACTTAAAGGTTAAAACTGATGGAGGAAGCACTCCAGATACTTGAAGATTAAATCTGATGGAAGCACTCCAGGTACTTGACGGTTTAAGCTGATGAGGGAAGCATCTCCAGGTACTTGAAGATTAAAGCTGATGATGGAAGCACTCCAGGTGCTTGAATGTTCAAGCTGATGATGGAAGCATCTCCAGGTACGTGAAGATAGCAGATGATAGAAGCACTCCAGATACGTGAAGATAGCAGTTTATGGAAGCACTCCAGAAACTTGAAGATTAAAGCAGATTATGGAAGCATCTCCAGGTACTTGAAGATTAAAGCTGATGATGGAAGCATCTCCAGGTGCTTGAAGATTAAAGCGGATTATGGAAGCACTCCAGGTACTTTAAGGTTAAAGCTGATGATGGAAGCCTCTCCAAGTACTTGAAGGTTAAAGCTGATGATAAAAGCACTCAAGGTACTTAAAGATTAAAACTGATGGTGAAAGCACTCCAGGTGCTTGAAGGTTAAAGCTGATGATGAAAGCATATATAGGTACTTGAAGAATAACGCTGATGATGGAAGTATCTCCAGGTACTTGATGGTTAAAGCTGATGATAAAAGCACTCCAGGTACTTGAAGATTAAAACTGATGGTGGAAGCACTCCAGGTGCTTGAAGGTTAAAGCTGATGATGGAAGCACTCCAGATACTTAAAAATTAAAGCTGATGATGGAAGCACTCCAGGTACTTGAAGATTAAAGCTGAAGATGGACGCACTCCAGGTACGTAAAGGTCAAAGCTGATTATGGAAGCACTCCAGATACTTGAAAATTAAAGCTGATGATGGAAACAGTCCAGGTACTTGAAGATTAAAGCTGATGATGGAAGCACTACGGGTAATTGAATATTAAAGCTGATGATGGAAGCACTCCAGATACTTGAAGGTTAAAGCTGATGATGGAAGCATCTCCAGGTACTTGAAGATTAAAGCTGATGATGGAAGCACTCCAGATACTTGAAGATAGCAGTTGATGGAAGCAATCCAGATACTTAAAGATTAAAAAGCTGATGATGTAAGCATCTCCAGGTGCCTGAAGATTAAAGCGGATTATGGAAGCACTTCAGATACTTAAAGATTAAAGCTGATGATGGAAGCACTCCAGGTACTTGAAGGTTAAAGCTGATGATAAAAGCACTCCAGGTACTTGAAGATTAAAGGTGATGATAGAAGCACTCCAGTTACTTGAAGATGAAAGCTGATGATGGAAGGACTCCAGGTACTTGAAGATTAAAGCTGATGATGGAAGCATCTGCAGGTACTTGAAGGTTCAAGCTGATGATGGAAGAACTCCAGGTGTTTGAAGATTAAAGCTGAAGATGGAAGCACTCCAGGTACTTAAAGGTTAAAGCTGATGGAAGCACTCCAGATACTTGAAGATTAAATCTGAAGATGGAAGCACTCCAAGTACTTAACGGTTAAAGCTGATGATGGAAGTATATCCAGGTACTTGATTGTTAAAGCTGATGATGCAAGCACTCCAGGTACTAAGATTTAAGCTAATGTAGAAGCACTCCAGGTACTTGAAGATTAAAGATGATGCTAGAGGTGTCTCTAGATACTTGAAGGTTAAAGCTGATGATGGATGCATCTCCAGGTACATGAAGATTAAAGCTGATGACAGAAGAACTCCAGGTACTTAAAGATTAACGCTGATGATGGAAGCACTCCAGATAATTGAAGATTAAAGCTGATAATGGAAGCACTCCAGATACTTGAATATTAAAGCAGATGATGGAAGAACTCTAGATACTTGAAAATAGCAGTTGATGGAAGCACTTCAGATACTATAAGTTTAAAGCTGATGATGGAAGCACTCCAGGTACTTGAAGATTAAAGCTGATGATGTATGCACTCCAGAAACTTGAAAATAGCAGTTTATGGAAGCACTCCAGATACTTGAAGATTCAAGCTGATGATGGAAGCACTCCAGTTACTTGAAGATGAAAGCTGATGATGGAAGAACTCCAGGTACTTGAAGATTAAAGCTGATAATAGAAGCACTCCAGATACTTGAAGATTAAAGCTGATGATGGAAGCATCTCCAGGTACTTGAAGATTAAAGCACATGATGGAAGCACTACGGGTACTTGAATATTAAAGCTGATGATGGAAGCACTCCAGGTACTTAAAGGTTAAAACTGATGGAGGAAGCACTCCAGATACTTGAAGATTAAATCTGATGGAAGCACTCCAGGTACTTGACGGTTTAAGCTGATGAGGGAAGCATCTCCAGGTACTTGAAGATTAAAGCTGATGATGGAAGCACTCCAGGTGCTTGAATGTTCAAGCTGATGATGGAAGCATCTCCAGGTACGTGAAGATAGCAGATGATAGAAGCACTCCAGATACGTGAAGATAGCAGTTTATGGAAGCACTCCAGAAACTTGAAGATTAAAGCAGATTATGGAAGCATCTCCAGGTACTTGAAGATTAAAGCTGATGATGGAAGCATCTCCAGGTGCTTGAAGATTAAAGCGGATTATGGAAGCACTCCAGGTACTTTAAGGTTAAAGCTGATGATGGAAGCCTCTCCAAGTACTTGAAGGTTAAAGCTGATGATAAAAGCACTCAAGGTACTTAAAGATTAAAACTGATGGTGGAAGCACTCCAGGTGCTTGAAGGTTAAAGCTGATGATGAAAGCATATATAGGTACTTGAAGAATAACGCTGATGATGGAAGTATCTCCAGGTACTTGATGGTTAAAGCTGATGATAAAAGCACTCCAGGTACTTGAAGATTAAAACTGATGGTGGAAGCACTCCAGGTGCTTGAAGGTTAAAGCTGATGATGGAAGCACTCCAGATACTTAAAAATTAAAGCTGATGATGGAAGCACTCCAGGTACTTGAAGATTAAAGCTGAAGATGGACGCACTCCAGGTACGTAAAGGTCAAAGCTGATTATGGAAGCACTCCAGATACTTGAAAATTAAAGCTGATGATGGAAACAGTCCAGGTACTTGAAGATTAAAGCTGATGATGGAAGCACTACGGGTAATTGAATATTAAAGCTGATGATGGAAGCACTCCAGATACTTGAAGGTTAAAGCTGATGATGGAAGCATCTCCAGGTACTTGAAGATTAAAGCTGATGATGGAAGCACTCCAGATACTTGAAGATAGCAGTTGATGGAAGCAATCCAGATACTTAAAGATTAAAAAGCTGATGATGTAAGCATCTCCAGGTGCCTGAAGATTAAAGCGGATTATGGAAGCACTTCAGATACTTAAAGATTAAAGCTGATGATGGAAGCACTCCAGGTACTTGAAGGTTAAAGCTGATGATAAAAGCACTCCAGGTACTTGAAGATTAAAGGTGATGATAGAAGCACTCCAGTTACTTGAAGATGAAAGCTGATGATGGAAGGACTCCAGGTACTTGAAGATTAAAGCTGATGATGGAAGCATCTGCAGGTACTTGAAGGTTCAAGCTGATGATGGAAGAACTCCAGGTGTTTGAAGATTAAAGCTGAAGATGGAAGCACTCCAGGTACTTAAAGGTTAAAGCTGATGGAAGCACTCCAGATACTTGAAGATTAAATCTGAAGATGGAAGCACTCCAAGTACTTAACGGTTAAAGCTGATGATGGAAGTATATCCAGGTACTTGATTGTTAAAGCTGATGATGCAAGCACTCCAGGTACTAAGATTTAAGCTAATGTAGAAGCACTCCAGGTACTTGAAGATTAAAGATGATGCTAGAGGTGTCTCTAGATACTTGAAGGTTAAAGCTGATGATGGATGCATCTCCAGGTACATGAAGATTAAAGCTGATGACAGAAGAACTCCAGGTACTTAAAGATTAACGCTGATGATGGAAGCACTCCAGATAATTGAAGATTAAAGCTGATAATGGAAGCACTCCAGATACTTGAATATTAAAGCAGATGATGGAAGCACTCTAGATACTTGAAAATAGCAGTTGATGGAAGCACTTCAGATACTATAAGTTTAAAGCTGATGATGGAAGCACTCCAGGTACTTGAAGATTAAAGCTGATGATGTATGCACTCCAGAAACTTGAAAATAGCAGTTTATGGAAGCACTCCAGATACTTGAAGATTCAAGCTGATGATGGAAGCACTCCAGTTACTTGAAGATGAAAGCTGATGATGGAAGAACTCCAGGTACTTGAAGATTAAAGCTGATAATAGAAGCACTCCAGATACTTGAAGATTAAAGCTGATGATGGAAGCATCTCCAGGTACTTGAAGATTAAAGCTGATGACGGAAGCACTACGGGTACTTAAATATTAAAGCTGATGACGGAAGCACTCCATGTACTTGAAGATTAAAGTTGATGATGGAAGCACTACGGGTACTTAAATATTAAAGCTGATGAGGGAAGCACTCCATGTACTTGAATGTTAAAGCTGATGATGGAAGCATCTCTAGGTACTTGAAGATTAAAGCTGATGATGGAAGTATCTCCAGGTACTTGAAGGTTAAAGCTGATGATAAAAGCACTCCAGGTACTTGAAGATTTAAACTGATGGTAGAAGCGCTTCAGGTACTTGAAGATTAAAGCTGATCATGTAAGCAATCCAGATACTTGAAGATAGCAGTTTATGGAAGCACTCCAGATACTTGAAGATTCAAGCTGATGATGGAAGCACTCCAGTTACTTGAAGATGAAAGCTGATGATGGAAGAACTCCAGGTACTTGAAGATTAAAGCTGATAATAGAAGCACTCCAGATACTTGAAGATTAAAGCTGATGATGGAAGCATCTCCAGGTACTTGAAGATTAAAGCAGATGATGGAAGCACTACGGGTACTTGAATATTAAAGCTGATGATGGAAGCACTCCAGGTACTTAATGGTTAAAACTGATGGAGGAAGCACTCCAGATACTTGAAGATTAAATCTGATGGAAGCACTCCAGGTACTTGACGGTTAAAGGTGATGAGGGAAGCATCTCCAGGTACTTGAAGATTAAAGCTGATGATGGAAGCACTCCAGGTGCTTGAATGTTAAAGCTGATGATGGAAGCATCTCCAGGTACATGAAGATAGCAGATGATGGAAGCACTCCAGATACGTGAAGATAGCAGTTTATGGAAGCACTCCAGAAACTTGAAGATTAAAGCAGATTATGGAAGCATCTCCAGGTACTTGAAGATTAAAGCTGATGATGGAAGCATCTCCAGGTGCTTGAAGATTAAAGCGGATTATGGAAGCACTCCAGGTACTTTAAGGTTAAAGCTGATGATGGAAGCCTCTCCAAGTACTTGAAGGTTAAAGCTGATGATAAAAGCACTCAAGGTACTGGAAGATTAAAACTGATGGTGGAAGCACTCCAGGTGCTTGAAGGTTAAAGCTGATGATGAAAGCATCTATAGGTACTTGAAGAATAACGCTGATGATGGAAGTATCTCCAGGTACTTGATGGTTAAAGCTGATGATAAAAGCACTCCAGGTACTTGAAGATTAAAACTGAAGGTGGAAGCACTCCAGGTGCTTGAAGATTAAAGCTGATGATGGAAGCACTCCAGAAACTTAAAAATTAAAGCTGATGATGGAAGCACTCCAGGTACTTGAAGATTAAAGCTGAAGCTGGACGCACTCCAGGTACGTAAAGGTCAAAGCTGATTATGGAAGCACTCCAGATACTTGAAAATTAAAGCTGATGATGGAAACAGTCCAGGTACTTGAAGATTAAATCTGATGATTGAAGCACTACAAGTAATTGAATATTAAAGCTGATGATGGAAGCACTCCAGATACTTGAAGGTTAAAGCTGATGATGGAAGCATCTCCAGGTACTTGAAGATTAAAGCTGATGATGGAAGCACTCCAGATACTTGAAGATAGCAGTTGATGGAAGCACTCCAGATACTTAAAGATTAAAAAGCTGATGATGTAAGCATCTCCAGGTGCTTGAAGATTAAAGCGGATTATGGAAGCACTTCAGATACTTAAAGATTAAAGCTGATGATGGAAGCACTCCAGGTACTTGAAGGTTAAAGCTGATGATAAAAGCACTCCAGGTACTTGAAGATTCAAGGTGATGATAAAAGCACTCCAGTTACTTGAAGATGAAAGCTGATGATGGAAGGACTCCAGGTACTTGAAGATTAAAGCTGATGATGGAAGCATCTGCAGGTACTTGAAGGTTCAAGCTGATAATAGAAGCACTTCAGATACTTGAAGATAGCAGTTGATGGAAGCAATCCAGATACTTAAAGATTAAAAAGCTGATGATGTAAGCATCTCCAGGTGCTTGAAGATTAAAGCGGATTATGGAAGCACTTCAGATACTTAAAGATTAAAGCTGATGATGGAAGCACTCCAGGTACTTGAAGGTTAAAGCTGATGATAAAAGCACTCCAGGTACTTGAAGATTCAAGGTGATGATAGAAGCACTCCAGTTACTTGAAGATGAAAGCTGATGATGGAAGGACTCCAGGTACTTAAAGATTAAAGCTGATGATGGAAGCATCTGCAGGTACTTGAAGGTTCAAGCTGATAATAGAAGCACTCCAGATACTTGAAGATTAAAGCTGATGATGGAAGCATCTCCAGGTACTTGAAGATTAAAGCGGATGATGGAAGCACTACAGGTACTTGAATATTAAAGCTGATGATGGAAGCACTCCAGGTGTTTGAAGATTAAAGCTGAAGATGGAAGCACTCCAGGTACTTGAAGATTAAATCTGAAGATGGAAGCACTCCAAGTACTTAACGGTTAAAGCTGATGATGGAAGTATATCCAGGTACTTGATGGTTAAAGCTGATGATGCAAGCACTCCAGGTACTAAGATTTAAGCTAATGTAGAAGCACTCCAGGTACTTGAAGATTAAAGATGATGCTAGAGGTGTCTCTAGATACTTGAAGGTTAAAGCTGATGATGGATGCATCTCCAGGTACATGAAGATTAAAGCTGATGACAGAAGAACTCCAGGTACTTAAAGATTAACGCTGATGATGAAAGCACTCCAGATAATTGAAGATTAAAGCTGATAATGGAAGCACTCCAGATACTTGAATATTAAAGCAGATGATGGAAGCACTCTAGATACTTGAAAATAGCAATTGATGGAAGCACTTCAGATACTATAAGTTTAAAGCTGATGATGGAAACACTCCAGGTACTTGAAGATTAAAGCTGATGATGTATGCACTCCAGAAACTTGAAAATAGCAGTTTATGGAAGCACTCCAGATACTTGAAGATTCAAGCTGATGATGGAAGCACTCCAGTTACTTGAAGATGAAAGCTGATGATTGAAGAACTCCAGGTACTTGAAGATTAAAGCTGATAATAAAAGCACTCCAGATACTTGAAGATTAAAGCTGATGATGGAAGCATCTCCAGGTACTTGAAGATTAAAGCTGATGACGGAAGCACTACGGGTACTTAAATATTAAAGCTGATGAGGGAAGCACTCCATGTACTTGAATGTTAAAGCTGATGATGGAAGCATCTCTAGGTACTTGAAGATTAAAGCTGATGATGGAAGTATCTCCATGTACTTGAAGGTTAAAGCTGATGATAAAAGCACTCCAGGTACTTAAAGATTTAAACTGATGGTAGAAGCGCTTCAGGTACTTGAAGATTAAAGCTGATCATGTAAGCAATCCAGATACTTGAAGATAGCAGTTTATGGAAGCACTCCAGATACTTGAAGATTCAAGCTGATGATGGAAGCACTCCAGTTACTTGAAGATGAAAGCTGATGATGGAAGAACTCCAGGTACTTGAAGATTAAAGCTGATAATAGAAGCACTCCAGATACTTGAAGATTAAAGCTGATGATGGAAGCATCTCCAGGTACTTGAAGATTAAAGCAGATGATGGAAGCACTACGGGTACTTGAATATTAAAGCTGATGATGGTAGCACTCCAGGTACTTAAAGGTTAAAACTGATGGAGGAAGCACTGCAGATACTTGAAGATTAAATCTGATGGAAGCACTCCAGGTACTTGACGGTTAAAGCTGATGATGGAAGCATCTCCAGGTACGTGAAGATAGCAGATGATGGAAGCACTCCAGATACGTGAAGATAGCAGTTTATGGAAGCACTCCAGAAACTTGAAGATTAAAGCAGATTATGGAAGCATCTCCAGGTACTTGAAGATTAAAGCTGATGATGGAAGCATCTCCAGGTGCTTGAAGATTAAAGCGGATTATGGAAGCACTCCAGGTACTTTAAGGTTAAAGCTGATGATGGAAGCCTCTCCAAGTACTTGAAGGTTAAAGCTGATGATAAAAGCACTCAAGGTACTTGAAGATTAAAACTGATGGTGGAAGCACTCCAGGGGCTTGAAGGTTAAAGCTGATGATGAAAGCATCTATAGGTACTTGAAGAATAACGCTGATGATGGAAGTATCTCCAGGTACTTGATGGTTAAAGCTGATGATAAAAGCACTCCAGGTACTTGAAGATTAAAACTGAAGGTGGAAGCACTCCAGGTGCTTGAAGGTTAAAGCTGATGATGGAAGCACTCCAGAAACTTAAAAATTAAAGCTGATGATTTAAGTAATCCAGGTACTTGAAGATTAAAGCTGAAGCTGGACGCACTTCAGGTACGTAAAGGTCAAAGCTGATTATGGAAGCACTCCAGATACTTGAAAATTAAAGCTGATGATGGAAACAGTCCAGGTACTTGAAGATTAAAGCTGATGATGGAAGCACTACAAGTAATTGAATATTAAAGCTGATGATGGAAGCACTCCAGATACTTGAAGGTGAAAGCTGATGATGGAAGCATCTCCAGGTACTTGAAGATTAAACCTGATGATGGAAGCACTCCAGATACATGAAGATAGCAGTTGATGGAAGCACTCCAGATACTTAAAGATTAAAAAGCTGATGATGTAAGCATCTCCAGGTGCTTGAAGATTAAAGCGGATTATGGAAGCACTTCAGATACTTAAAGATTAAAGCTGATGATGGAAGCACTCCAGGTACTTGAAGGTTAAAGCTGATGATAAAAGCACTCCAGGTACTTGAAGATTCAAGGTGATGATAGAAGCACTCCAGTTACTTGAAGATGAAAGCTGATGATGGAAGGACTCCAGGTACTTGAAGATTACAGCTGATGATGGAAGCATCTGCAGGTACTTGAAGGTTCAAGCTGATAATAGAAGCACTCCAGATACTTGAAGATTAAAGCTGATGATGGAAGCATCTCCAGGTACTTGAAGATTAAAGCGGATGATGGAAGCACTACTGGTACTTGAATATTAAAGCTGATGATGGAAGCACTCCAGGTGTTTGAAGATTAAAGCTGAAGATGGAAGCACTCCAGGTACTTAAAGGTTAAAGCTGATGGAAGCACTCCAGATACTTGAAGATTAAATCTGAAGATGGAAGCACTATAAGTACTTAACGGTTAAAGCTGATGATGGAAGTATATCCAGGTACTTGATGGTTAAAGCTGATGATGCAAGCACTCCAGGTACTTGAAGATTTTAGATGATGCTAGAGGTGTCTCTAGATACTTGAAGGTTAAAGCTGATGATGGAAGCATCTCCAGGTACATGAAGATTAAAGCTGATGACAGAAGAACTCCAGGTACTTAAAGATTAACGCTGATGATGGAAGCACTCCAGATAATTGAAGATTAAAGCTGATAATGGAAGCACTCCAGATACTTGAATATTAAAGCAGATGATGGAAGCACTCTAGATACTTGAAAATAGCAGTTGATGGAAGCACTTCAGATACTATAAGTTTAAAGCTGATGATGGAAGCACTCCAGGTACTTGAAGATTAAAGCTGATGATGTATGCACTCCAGAAACTTAAAAATAGCAGTTTATGGAAGCACTCCAGATACTTAAAGAATCAAGCTGATGATGGAAGCATTGCCAGATACGTGAAGATTAAAGCTGATGGTGGAAGCACTCCAGGTGCTTGAAGATTAAAACTGATGGTGGAAGCACTCCATGTACTTGAAGATTAAAGCTGATGGTGGAAGCACTCCATGTACTTGAAGATTAAAACTGATGGTGGAAGCACTCCAGGTGCTTGAAGGTTAAAGCTGATGATGGAAGCACTCCAGATACTTAAAAATTAAAGCTGATGATGGAAGCACTCCAGGTACTTGAAGATTAAAGCTGAAGATGGACGCACTCCAGGTACGTAAAGGTCAAAGCTGATTATGGAAGCACTCCAGATACTTGAAAATTAAAGCTGATGATGGAAACAGTCCAGGTACTTGAAGATTAAAGCTGATGATGGAAGCACTCCATGTACTTGAAGATTAAAACTGATGGTGGAAGCACTCCAGGTGCTTGAAGGTTAAAGCTGATGATGGAAGCACTCCAGATACTTAAAAATTAAAGCTGATGATGGAAGCACTCCAGGTACTTGAAGATTAAAGCTGAAGATGGACGCACTCCAGGTACGTAAAGGTCAAAGCTGATTATGGAAGCACTCCAGATACTTGAAAATTAAAGCTGATGATGGAAACAGTCCAGGTACTTGAAGATTAAAGCTGATGATGGAAGCACTACGGGTAATTGAATATTAAAGCTGATGATGGAAGCACTCCAGATACTTGAAGGTTAAAGCTGATGATGGAAGCATCTCCAGGTACTTGAAGATTAAAGCTGATGATGGAAGCATCTCCAGGTACTTGAAGATTAAAGCTGATGATGGAAGCACTCCAGGTGCTTGAAGGTTAAAGCTGATGATGGAAGCATCTCCAGGTACGTGAAGATTAAAGCTAATGATGGAAGCATCTCCAGGTACTTGAAGATTAAAGCTGATGATGGAAGCACTCCAGATACTTGAAGATTAAAGCAGATGATGGAAGCATTCCAGATACTTGAAGATTAAAGCTGATGATTGAAGCACTCCAGGTACTTTAAGATCAAAGCTGAAGATGGAAGCACTCCAGGTACTTGAAGATTAAAGCTGATGATGGAAGTATCTCCAGGTACTTGAAGGTTAAAGCTGATGATGGAAGCACACCAGGTACTACAAGATTAAAGCTGATGATGGAAGCACTCCAGGTACTTGAAGATTAAAGCAGCAGATTCAATGCGCTGGAGAAGATGGTAGCCATACAAATGGATGAGATTTATGTTAAATCAGCTGTGACTTACCCTGCAGGTCAACTGGGTACTGCTTCAAACTCTACCAAAACATCAACAACAGTGCAGACTTTCTTTATTCCTTATGTTTTTTGGAAACTATCAGGAAGTGGTAGAGCTTGCAGCCATGCACAGGATGACGTCAGACCATCTGAGCACAAAGTTACTGCAAATCAACAATGTTGTGCAGGATTGTGGTTATACGGCCATCGCAGTTCTTGCAGATAATAATGCTGTTAACAGAAAAGTAAATACAAATCTTCTGAAACCAAACAGCGCCTCCATTGGAAACCCCAGTAATCTTTGTAAAACAATTTTCTTGATGTATGATTCTGTGCACTTACTGAAATGCATTGGGAGAAATTGAATGAATCTAAAATATTCAGAGTGCACATTAATTTGCCCTTCTACAAGGGTATCACTTCTTCGTGCAGAATCTGCTTGTTGTACTGACCACACTTCAGCTGCTACCGTTTCCCACTAAAAGCAGCTTTATAGCAAAGTGCGTCTAAATTTTGCCAACCTAGCCCCAACTCTGAATTACAAGACTAATGGTTTGTCCATCATAGACAGGCAGAATGTCCCATTGACTTTGAATATAAGATTGATGCTCTACGTCTTCTTTATGACCATTCTAGAATCAGCAGATTTCCTTGAGACAGGTGGAAAATTATCAATGATAAAAGTAAGTTCATTGGCACTATTACACGGAATCCATTTTCAAAGCCAATAACATCCGTCATGATGAGTCACTTCATTATATAGAGAAGTTTGTAGGTTGGTACAGTGGGAAAACTTATCTGAAAAAGTTTGTAGGTTGGTACAGTGGGGACACTTATCTGGAGAAGTTTGTAGGTTGGTACAGTGGGAACACTTATTTGGAGAAGTTTGTCGGTTGGTACAGTGGGGAAACCTATCTGGAGAAGTTTTCAGCATAGTTGATACAGTGGGGAAACTTATCTGGTGAAGTTTGTAGGTTGATACAGTGTGGACATTTATCTGGAGAAGTTTTTTGCATGGTTGATACATTAGTGACACTTATCTAGAGAAGTCTGTTGCATGGTTGATACATTAGTGACACTTATCTAGAGAAGTTTGTTGCATGGTTGATACATTAGTGACACTTATCTAGAGAAGTCTGTTGCATGGTTGATACATTAGTGACACTTATCTAGAGAAGTCTGTTGCGTGGTTGATACATTAGCGACACTTATCTAGAGAAGTTTGTTGCGTGGTTGATACATTAGCGACACTTATCTAGAGAAGTTTGTTGCGTGGTTGATACATTAGCGACACTTATCTAGAGAAGTTTGTTGCGTGGTTGATACAGAGGAGACACTTATCTGGTTCCAATGGAAAGCTGACAAAAGAAACACAAAGAGCATTCTTGCATACAGTGACTGTAGTTTTTGAACTAGCAAAATATGCCTTCAGTACAAGAGGTGCAACATACTCTCTAGTAAAGTTATAGGAAAGGTTCAATGCATTTCATGCAAAGTCTACTGCAGAAGGATAAAACTTTGACGGTTGAAGTTGATAAATATATGTTTGGTACTGAGTATATACAGCTACTAGACCACTTGGGACACTCTTGACATTTTTATCTTATGCAGCAATGCAGAAGCTCATATTACTAGAGGTAGAAGCAACATTTATGGCATGTAAACTGCACAAGAAGCTGCTAACACATGTTGTGGCAGGGTCGAGGAGCATTTTACAGAGGAAGCAGGTGGTATCTGTGCTGATGGATGTCCCAAATCAAAAATTGTTTGACAAGCATTTTCAATTATTTCCAAAGTATTTTTGATCAGCTACAAAAAGATGCACACACACATCCCTGACAGATACATCTTCCTGCAGCAAAAGAAAACTAACATTTTTTTCTGTTTTCTCATATATTCATTGACATGGATATGCCAACTATGACAGTGTGTTCGAGAAATGAAGTTGGTTTTAGGGCAGGATTCTGTGAAAGGATCCCTCTCAATGGTGATTTGTTGTGTTTTATACCGTGAATGTGTTTTATGTCTCTGTGTGGAGAGTGAATTAACAAAATATTGGCACAATGTGCTCCTAAATTTAAGGAATTAATTACTTTTATGCATTTATTTTTATTCATTTACTTTAATATTGTTAAAGAAAATACTAGATCAATTCAAAGTAATTTTGAATCGTTAAATTGTAACACAGATTCACGAAATAGTCACAAACATCCTATTAATAATGTCACCAACAGTTCAAACTCATGGTAGTTCTCTTGTTTACCTTATCGAGTCGACCTGGTAATGTGACGTTATAAAGGGATTTCCCCCCTCAGTACGATGGCCTGTAGCTAAAGCCGGCTAACTCTCTGGTCAATTAAAAAACGGAGCGCGAGATAAGCCATCCAAGTGAGGGATGGAGATGTAAAGGGAACATACATCAAGTAGGTAGAGACGATAGGTGCGGTCGGGATAGAGTACAATGGAAGAGAAAGTTGTTAAGGTGTAGTTGGAATTCTTAAGAAATATGGCAAGATTCTCAACCATAGGTTGGAAGATACTATCATGGAAGTCAGATACCAGTTCGGTGGGACAGGAACAGGTGGAGACGATGGGTCTGTCGGGGTTGTTGGGCTTGTGAATCTTGGGAAGCATGTAAGATGCAGACTTGCCAAGACAACTCTTAAAGATACGGAGGTTCATGGCGATAGCCATGGTCTACTTTAAATAGGCCGTCTCTTACCTAGAAAAGCCTTTGAAACATCATATTACACCGCCGACTAAATAACCGAACTCACTGTGCTAATGTTACTCAATCGATGCTCAACACACAAAAAATAAAACACAATCACCGTAAAAAATACAAAGAATCCCCGCTGAGAGCGATACTTTCACAGAATCCTACCCTGAAATCAACGTCACATCCATCTTTATTTCCCGAACACGCTATTATAGTTGCACAAGCAATTTCCGTTATTTAGTCAGCCATGGAATGTGACGTTTCAAAGGGTTTTAGCCGTAAGCCAGGAGGGATCTACAGTGTGCGATAGCAGTGAAGAGATAACGTTCTCTCATATTGATGATGGGAGTAGGGACCTCTTTGTTGAAGAGGGCCGTAGTATCATTAGCGCGCGGTTTGTATAAAGGCTGTTCTGCGAGTTCGACGCTGCCATCCTGAACATATCAATCCTTGCCCCATACAACCAGTGATCATAGACCCTGTCAGCCGGTTTGATCACGAGATACTTACGCCGACCGAGGCTTGCCAGAGCGCTGGCCTCGGGCTGACAAATATTCGAATACCATAGGCGACGGGTAGAGGGGGGCTTGATGTCCTGTAGAGTAATCTTGATGTAGAGGTCTAATGCGCGTGATCGACCAGAAGACGTGCGTGGTCCAATCAGATCTAGGATGAAAGTAGCGGGTGAAAGGGTCATTGAGGTCAGAAGTAGGGCCGGAGTTCGGATTAGTTTGATACCTTAGTTAAAAACAAAGGCGGCTGTGATAGGCATACACATGCCTGAGAACGGAGTACACGCCAATGGAGGGTTTGAGGTTCTCAAGAAGAATGCCTAACCCATGACTTCAAGGTAGAACAGGAATGCCTAACCCATGACTTCAAGGTAGAACAGGAATGCCTAACCCATGGCACCAGGATAGTAGAGGTGATACCTTTAGTAGAGGTAAGTCCGGGAGAGCCAGTAGAGAAACAGTAACAGAAAGAGGGAGGTGTACCTCTGGTCAGATGAAGAAAGGTGACTAACGTCTTGTCAGATGGAGAAAGGTGATTAACGTATGGTCAGGTGGAGAAAGGTGACTAACGTCTGGTCAGATGGAGAAAGCTGACTAACGTCTGGTCAGATGGAGAAAGGTGACTAACGCCTGGTCAGATGGAGAAAGGTGACTAACGTCTGGTAGGCAGAACCTATTGATCAAGGTCCGCCCCTCGTAGTTGTCCCCGGGTTGTTCTTTGTGCCAGCTTGGCTAATCAAGTAGGTATTCGACGCGATCCACGTAGTAGTGAGCGACACGCAAATGAAGCCGATCATAGCACAACCGCCTAGAGGACATCTGTCCACCCTCACCAGCACGCTTGGGATGTGAAAAATCTACCGCAACTCACCATTTAAGTCGCATTAAAGAATGCATTTACTCTTTGTCAGCACTAACAACAACAACAACAACAACAACAGCAACAACAACAACAACAATAAGACATTAACTTAACTTTACTTAACTTAACTTCTTTATACTGGTTGAAAGACTGCATAGTCTGTATTCAGCCAGTTCCCTTTACATTCACTTGATCTAAATATACCCATGCGCATAAAATCTATTCTTTAATGCATTACTTGACCCTGCCTCCACCTTTTTCGTGGCAATGCATTCCAAGCATTCACTACTGTCCGAAAAAATATATATTTCTTGGTATCTAATTTGGTGCTTTCTCTAATTAATATGCAGCTGTGCCCTCTTGTTCTTGTTGGTGATTGTATTTAGAAAAAAAAACTTGTTATAGTCTGATTTATCCGTTCTATTGATCATCTTATAAACCTGTATGAAGTCACCACAAATGCTTACCTTTTCTAGACACTGTAGGACGGCTTTTCTGAGTCTTCCCCCAGAACTATAGTTCCGCCATTTCACTATCAGTTTTGTTGGTCTTTAACACATAATGATGATGTTATGTTTTCACAGAGATGAATTAAAGTCTGATTAGGGGCGTCGACATCTGGTGTAATCGAACAACATGCTGGCGGTTAGCAAGAACAGCCACCAACCCACCACATTTTACGCCCTTGCCTTCTGTATTCATGTGGTGGCCTACGTCATCCTAGTCATCGGAATGTTTACCCCGTACTGGTCCCAGATCACCGAGCAGACGGCAAGCACGCTGACCCCATACCTGGTCTACGACAAAGGTAAGAATAACCACTGGGTTGGTGATATAGCTGACGGCAATGTGAGGTTTGTGTTTCTCAAGTGTTGGTGATGTAGCTGACGTCAAGGTGAGGTTTGTGTTCCTCAAGTGTTGGTGTTGTAGCTGACGTCAAGGTGAGGTTTGTGTTCCTCAAGTGTTGGTGATGTAGCTGACGTCAAGGTGAGGTTTGTGTTCCTCAAGTGCTGGTGATGTAGCTGACGTCAAGGTGAGGTTTGTGTTCCTCAAGTGTTGGTGATGTAGCTGACGTCAAGGTGAGGTTAAGGGCGTTTTGTGTTGTCGTATGTCGGCATATTAGTGTTTCCTGTCTTTTTAATGAGGTCAAGGACGTATGTTGGTGACATCAAGGATGTTATGTTGGTGACGTCAAGGATGTTATGTTGGTGAGGTCAAGGATGTTATGTTGGTGAGGTCAAGGATGTTTTGTTGGTGTGGTCAGGGCTGTTATGTTGGTGTAGTTGACTACTAATGATGTGGACAGTATTTGATGTACTATGAGAGCAGGATAGGCAATGGTCCTTTGTCAAATGGCTATTCAGAGCGAGAATATGTTGTCATGGGAAAATAGAGTTAAGACAATCCATCAATATAGAGTCAGTGCTGATCATTAATAGAATGTGTATATCTATCTTGTAAGTCTCCTCAAGATGGAGAATCGCCTGGAACCTGAATAGACAAGAGGTCACATTAGCCATCTATAGAGGAACATTCAATCATTAGCTAAGGCAAACGCAATGTTAGTCATGATAAAAACAAATATTAAACTTAGGAGTAAGGAAGTAATTGTCTAACTGTATAAAGCATTAGATTGGAGTACTGTGTACAGGTGTGGAGAACTTATCCAAGAGGGGATATAAACATGTTGGAAAGGATAAAAAAAAGAGCGAAAAAGCTGATAGTGGCATTCCAGAATTATAGATATGTGGAAAGACTTAGAAAAACTGGCCTACAGTGTCTAGAGAAGGGAATAATTCGAGATGACTTAATACAGGTTTATAAGATAATCAAAGAAGAGGATAAATTAGACTATAACAAGTTTTTTTTTAAATACCGCCGCCTACAAGAACAAGTGTAACAGTTCCAGCCCGAGCATGTGCGTTTAGGGCAGGGGTGATGTGGTTGGCGACTCTGAGAACAAAGATACCTGAATGTGTGCCAAGGTCACTCTGGATACTACGCCAAGGTCACTCACCGTCACGATACTAAGTCAACAAAGGAAAACGGGGGGGGGGGGGGAATGTGTTTGGTGCAGGTAGACGCTAGGTGTTGACCACTTTGGCGTTCCGATTTTGGTAGTGTGGGATGAGTGACAGACAGACAGGCCAAGAGAGCTTGTTTCGACATTTTGAGTGACAGGAATGCAGAATGAGTCGTTCCAAAAACTACTAAATGGAGGTAGATCCATTCCTGATCCAGCCATCCACCAGAGACCCATTGGACAGCTCTGATACTGCTTGAGACTATATAATACTAGACAAAGTTTAGCTCAAGCAGACTGGCCATGGAGAGAGAGAGAGAGAGAGAGAGAGAGAGAGAGAGAGAGAGAGAGACAGACAGACAGACAGACAGAATTTAGCTAAAAGTCTGTTTAGCTCGCCGACTTAATAGAAGAGCGATTGATAGGCTGATTTACGAATATGAGTGAGATAGAACAGGGATGGCTCACCCAGCTTACGCCTTTGAATCTTGGCCAGTCGCTCTATAAGGTGTGTGTTGGGCACCCTGTGTCTAGAAGAGATCTGAATGTGTGTGTGGTGTGTGAAAGGGCAACATCAGTTGGGAGCAACATCAATAGCTTATGCTAATAAACTCCGAGTATCTACTTAGTTAAGATGTATTTCTTGTATTGTTTGTAATCACGTTGCACTCACTTTAATAGTTGTTGTAAAAGTATGCTATAATAAATCTGCCACCTGTTGTGTGCTATGTTATTTGCTGTGTGTGGTCGTGAATGATGTGGATGAGTGTGGTAACATTCTAGATAGAATAACCCCAGTGGAAACCTAGACTCTGCTATACAGGCGGGCATAGTTACACCTGCATTTAAAAAAGTCCAAAACGGATATTAGTAAACATTTCTTTGTCAGAGGTTGGTGAATGTTTGGAATCTATTGCCCCATGCAAAAGTGGGGGCACTGTCAGTTAATGCATGAAAATAGATTGGATGTACATCATTATTTTTGGATCAGATGTAGTAGAATAAATTGGTTGTCTAAAGACTATGCACGATGTTTTAAAGCATTAATGAAGAAGTGAAGTGAAACATGCATTGTGGTACCCTACACCTAACTTGAATCGTCTCCAGGTCTAATCGTATCGTGTACACCCACAGAGAGCTGCACAGGGATCACCGACTTCTCTCAACTCTCAGGTGGGACATTCATTTGCTCAATGCAATAATTGGTTGGTGCAGGCAGTGCATTCTCTATAATTGGTTTCTGCTTTCTGATAGTTTCTCCTGCATCATCTCCTCCATATTATTTGTCTATTGTCTGTCTGTTGTTTGTCTGTCTGTTGTATGTCTGCTGTCTGTCTGTATGTTGTCTGTCTGTTCCCTATATGTCTGTTGTCTGTCTGTCTGTCTGTTGTCTGTCTGTTGTCTGCATGTTCGCTGTCGTATCGTATGTCTTATCGTGTAGCGTTATTTTAGAGCACTACATTCCCAAGGGAAAATACTCTCACCAGTGCATTGTGTACAGATCGTCTCAGAAATCATTTTTGAACTGTAATCAAATCCATTCGACGTGTTTCTTAGTAATAATAATAATAATAGCTGTCCATCGTTGTCGATGAGGACCGCCGACATCATCCTTGTCACAGATTTCCCTGTTGGGTGTGGGTGCTCATGTGGCTGAACAGGCCAATGCGAGCACGAAAACATCTGCTACATCTTAGTAAAGATGTCCGTTAGCCAAATGGCAATGTCCGAGCCCACACTGCCCGTGCAGCCATAGAGGACCTCCATTGTCAGTGTCTACCCCATCCACCAGACCTAGCCCCAAGTGATTTCTCATCTTTAGACGACTAAAGTAGGCATCTGGAGAAAAGACTTTCAGATCCGATGAAGAGGTCCAGCAGATGGTACATGAGTGGTTACACATGAGTGGTTACACGTGAGTGGTTACACATGAGTGGTTACACACATGTGACGGTTCCATTGTTTCCACTCAGGATAGTGTTTAGTGCGTCTTCCTGTGTTGAAGTCGTGTCGTGGTGTGGGTACATCTTGTAACTCTTTAGATCATTAAACTACTCAGCTAAACCTAGACTCTTCATTACGTCTAATTTGGTCCGAGTGACTAGCATAGCTTTGATAGAATAAGTACTACGCAATAGCTAAGCGTCTTACGCTGCAACACACTCAGCCAATATCACTTTTGTCCGCAGGAATCCATACACGTTATATGCCCTTTTGGATTTCTAGCGAAAGTATGAATAACGAGGCGGTTGGGCTTCCCTTTTTCGGAATAAAGATATTAAATAAAATATATTCAAAGTTATCATTGGAAGCCCCCTCGTGTGTACAGACTTAGTCGACCTGGCCGTAGCCCCCTCGTGTGTACAGACTTAGTCGACCTGGTCGTAGCCCCCTCGTGTGTACAGACTTAGTCGACCTGGTCGTAGCCTCCTCGTGTGTACAGACTTAGTCGACCTGGTCGTAGCCCCCTCGTGTGCACAAACTTAGTCGACCTGGTCGTAGCCCCCCTCGTGTGCACAGACTAAGTCGACCTGGTCGTAGACCCCTCGTGTGTACAGACTTAGTCGAACTGTTCGTCTGCGAGGGTTATTGTACTTGTACGAGTCCACAATTTGGTGGCAGCCGGTGGGTACATTTCATTTCTCTGCTTATAGGAATGGGCTTGAGCAATACTGCATACCTTTGTTTGCTGGGACCCCAGCTCAGTTACCAGTCGGGTTTGGGCGCGTCCAGTGGAACACTTGTTTGTTTGAGAATCCCAAATGTTCTAATGCATCTCGAGCGAATCTTGTCACCGAGATAGTGGTTGTGCAGGAGGTTTGTTCTTGCAGCGCGGATACCATAGAGTGGTTTGTCTTTCTGAGAAGAGTTACAACGTCTAATATTTGACGTTAATACTTCAACATAGCAAACACTAAACTTCCTTTAAACATAAAAGAAGATATTCATTTTTACATTAAGTATTTGTGACAACATTGATGCCTAAGCTAAACTAATCATCAATAAATCTTTGTAACTCAGAGAATACTAATGGAATCTCGGGGACTACAAATACCAAGTTCCATAGCTTATTCTAGTATCTATGAAGCTCTATACAAATTATCTTGTATAGAATCGTGTGTGCCCCTTTGGCAGTTGGTGGTGATTTGATCTGTGACTGTCGTCTGTCCTACATCGTTTAATATAAACTTCTTACCAAGCTTGGAGATGTGCTCCCTGAGGATTCAGGCTACAACTCTTTCGATTAGAGGTTGGGGCCGATCCCTCTAATGATTTTGATTCAGAAACGTTTGATATGACCTGACATAAGCAAGGAGCCAATCTGCGAGACTGCTCTTTTATGTGCCCTTCTCCCCCCCCCCCCCCACACCTCCCCTCTACCGATCACTAGAGCCGGTCACTAGAACCGGTCACTAGAGCCGATCACTACAGCCAGTCACTATAGCTGATCAATGGAGCCGATCACTAGAGCCGGTCACTAGGGCCGATTATTAGAACCGGTCACTAGGGCCGATCACTAGAACCGGTCACTAGAGCCGATCACTAGAGCCGATCACTAGAGCCAGTCACTATAGCTGATTAATGGAGCCGATCACTAGAGCCGATCACTAGAGCCGGTCACTAGGGCCGATTATTAGAACCGGTCACTATAGCTGATCAATGGAGCCGATCACTAGAACCGGTCACTAGGGCCGATCACTAGAGCCAGTCACTATAGCTGATCAATGGAGCCGATCACTAGAGCCGATCACTAGAGCCGGTCACTAGGGCCGATTATTAGAACCGGTCACTATAGCTGATCAATGGAGCCGATCACTAGAACCGGTCACTAGGGCCGATCACTAGAGCCAGTCACTATAGCTGATCAATGGAGCCGATCACTAGAGCCGATCACTAGAGCCGGTCACTAGGGCCGATTATTAGAACCGGTCACTAGGGCCGATCACTAGAACCACTCACTATAGCTGATCAATGGAGCCGATCACTAGAACCGGTCACTAGGGCCGATCACTAGAGCCAGTCACTATAGCTGATCAATGGAGCCGATCACTAGAGCCGATCACTAGAGCCGGTCACTAGGGCCGATTATTAGAACCGGTCACTAGAACCGGTCACTAGAGCCGATCACTAGAACTAGTCACTATAGCTGATCAATGGAGCCGATCACTAGAGCCGATCACTAGAGCCGGTCACTAGGGCCGATTATTAGAACCGGTCACTAGGGCCGATCACTAGAACCGGTCACTAGAGCCGATCACTAGAGCCGATCACTAGAGCCAGTAACTATAGCTGATCAATGGAGCCGATCACTAGAGCCGATCACTAGAGCCGGTCACTAGGGCCGATTATTAGAACCGGTCACTAGGGCCGATCACTAGAACCAGTCACTATAGCTGATCAATGGAGCCGATCACTAGAACCGGTCACTAGGGCCGATCACTAGAGCCAGTCACTATAGCTGATCAATGGAGCCGATCACTAGAGCCGATCACTAGAGCCGGTCACTAGGGCCGATTATTAGAACCGGTCACTAGGGCCGATCACTAGAACCGGTCACTAGAGCCGATCACTAGAGCCAGTCACTATAGCTGATCAATGGAGCCGATCACTAGAGCCGGTCACTAGGGCCGATTATTAGAACCGGTCACTAGGGCCGATCACTAGAACCAGTCACTATAGCTGATCAATGGAGCCGATCACTAGAGCCGATCACTAGAACCGGTCACTGGAGCCGATCACTAGAGCCAGTCACTATAGCTGATCAATGGAGCCGATCACTAGAGCCGGTCACTAGGGCCGATTATTAGAACCGGTCACTAGGGCCGATCACTAGAACCAGTCACTATAGCTGATCAATGGAGCCGATCACTAGAGCCGATCACTAGAACCGGTCACTGGAGCCGATCACTAGAGCCAGTCACTATAGCTGATCAATGGAGCCGATCACTAGAGCCGATCACTAGAACCGGTCACTAGGGCCGATCACTAGAACCAGTCACTATAGCTGATCAATGGAGCCGATCACTAGAACCGGTCACTAGGGACATCACTGTGAAGATTACAGATATAGTTTGTCCCATTGTCTAGAATATGTACGTTTACTTATCTCTCGTTGATCGTTGAAGGGCCACCATTCTTTCCAAAGGCACAAATGTAATAGCCCATGGAACATAGTGAGACAGCCTTCTAGATCAACTCTCGAATGCCAACTATCGAACCTTCTCTCTCTTTTGAAGAACAATTCTAGCCCCATTCTACAAAGATAGCGGCCATGTGGTCTCTCCCAGCTGACGGGCCATCCGTCAATCTTGTCTTCGCTGCTCCCATCTCGAATCCCATTGACTTAATTCTACCTGTAACTCTGTCATTCTAAATGTGACTGCCTGGCGTACCATTTCCGGCCACTCAAATAACGAAGCGCAGTCAAAAGGCATTACAAACCCAGATAACCACGTACTACCCACGAGAAAAACGGTAACTCTCCCCCAAACCCAATCTTCTTCTTCTTCTTCTTACGCTGTCAGACGTCGACCCTTATTTTTTCGAAAAAAAGCAGCGGTCATCCTGAGGCTGTCGACACTGCCATAGAGCTTGTCTAATGTTGCCACTGGTGATGGCCACATCTGCTCCCTCTGATCCTCGTATGTCGGGCAGTTTTGCAGCAAATGCTCAGCGGTCATTTTCCCGGTACCACACGGGCATTCGTCAGTGCCACCTATCTTCAATTTGTTGAATAGGTGGTACCTCAGTCTATTGTGGCCAGTGCGAAGTCTGAAGACCACGACCTGCTCTCTTCTGTTCAACTGGCAATAGGCATCGTTTTTTGTGTAGCCAGTATGTTCGGTTTCCCATTTGGTCATGTATCTAGCTCTAATAAGCCGTTTTGACTCCTTAGTATGCCACACTAGTATCTGGTTGTGGTAGTCTTGCACCTTCTTTTGCCAGTCTGTCTGCCTTCTCGTTGCCTTGGATGTTGCAGTGGGATGGAACCCACTGTACCACTACTATTTTTGGTGCGGACTGCTGACATAGTTGACAGAGTACTGCTCTTAAATCATTAAGTTCAGTATTTTTCTGGCGTTTTAGTGCTGTGACTACGGCCAGGGCATCTGTAAACAGGACTATATGGTTTTCATTCCAAACCCAATCTGACAAAGGCGTCCTCTTCACCCTATCTTTCCCCACCCTTGTTAATACCTCCTCAGCCACTTTTTAACACAATGAAATGAGCTGTTGTTACAAATCCTGTTGTTTTAACTGGTCGGTGGTCCTTTACCGATTGCTCTCTGATACACAACACTGTTACACACAAAGATATATACATATATACATACATGCAAACATCCATACATACACACACTTATACATACATGCAAATATCCATACATACACACACACTTATACATACATGCAAACATCCATACATACACATATATACATACATGCAAACATCCATACATACACACATATATACATACATGCAAACATCCATACATACACACACTTATACATACATGCAAACATCCATACATACACACATATATACATACATGAACATATCCATACATACACACACAAATACATGCATACATTCACACACTTATACATACATACAAACATCCATACATACACACAAATACATGCAGACATACCCACACTTATACATACATATATACATACAAACGTACGCATATAAATGTTGGAATTATTGTCTCGGCTCATCTATCTGGTATAAATACCTGTCTGTCTTGTGTGTCTGTCTATCTTGGGTGTCTGTCAACTCAATACTCGTATCACTATTGCAGACATATTTCTGTCGGCCTTCATTTTGGCCATCATTGCTGTTGTGTGCGGCTTCCTGGCTCTCCAGCTGTTTTGTGCTGGCCTGTTTATCCGGAGCTGCAGGGAGTCCAACCTGGGCGTGCCGATAGCGACAATGTCCATTTTTGAAGGTAAAACATTGTGTTGTGAATGTTGGTTTTATAAGATATTTGGTTGTAGAATGTTGGGGTGTATAAAGTAATTGAGTGGTTGAAGAATATTGTCCTGTTATGAAAGTTGTTATTTCTTACAAACATTTTCCCGCACTCCTTTCCTCCCTCACATTACCATTGCAATCACTCTGACCTCCAACACCACCTCCACACCATCCCCATGCATGCCCTTCTTGTACATTTTCTACCAGTCCAACCCTCCCATAACCCAGACACTCGACTTGTTACATGCATGCGCACCACACTTTGAATTGGGTTATAGGGTCACAGCTCGTAACCGCCCTTTTTGCATTTGTCTCATTCTGCATGTTTTGAAATGCTAGCACCTCTCCCATTCCCAGTGCGTCCTTCATATTGTTCCAGAGTGGAGAACTCTTGCTAGTCACCAGGACCACAGGTTGGTTCTGTAGCAGACGGTCTGGAGCTCTTGCTATTCACCAGGACCACAGGTTAATTCTGTAGCAGACGGTCTGGAACTCTTGCTAGTCACCAGGACCACAAGTTGGTTCTGTAGCAGACGGTCTGGAGCTCTCCCCACGCCAACAAATTTCAGACACACGATTTGAAAACAAACATTTTTTAGAATTTCTAAACTACTCAAATTTCTCTTGGCCCTTCTATCACACAGCTTGCTAACACACAGCTTGCTAACACACAGCTTGCTAACGCACAGCTTGCTAACACACAGCCTGCTATCACACAGCTTGCTAACACACTTCTACTTGACGGCTTTCATATGATTTAAGCCACAGCTAATCCTATAACTATTATCGTTTGTTTCAGCAGGTTCTCGATTCTCTCCTAGTTTGGCCTCATCTAAGTATCTATGAAAGGGAAAACCAAACTTGTGGGAACTGCCACTGATGGTAGATTTGCCAAGGTGGTCGTCCTTGGCTCTGTTCTCTTTGAAGACTGTAGACCAACACATTGAAGACTGTAGACCAACACATTGAAGACTGTAGACCAACATATTGAAGACTGTAGACCAACATATTGAAGACTAGACCAACATATTGAAGACTAGACCAACATATTGAAGACTAGATCAACATATTGAAGACTAGACCAACATATTGAAGACTAGACCAACATATTGAAGACTGTAGACCAACATATTGCACCATCACCTCAGCACCACAGCTCAAAACCATGAGCTGAGCAGCATGGCTCAGCACCATCACCTCAACAACACCACGCAGCACCATCAGCTCAGCAACACAACTCAGCACCATGAGCTCAGCAACACAGCTCGACACCTTCACCTCAGTAACACAGCTCAGCACCATCAGCTGAGCAGCACAGCTCAGCACCATCACCTCAGCAACACAACTCAGCCCTATCACCTCAGCAACACAACTCAGCACCATTACCTCAGCAACACAACACAGAACATCACCTCAGCAACATAGCTCGACACCTTCACCTCAGCAACACAGCTCAGCACCATCACCTCAGCAGCACAGCTCAGCACCATCACCTCAGCAACACAGATCATCACCATCACCTCAGCAACATAACTCAGCACCATCACCTCAGCAACACAGATCAGCACCATCACCTCAGCAACACAACTGAGCAACACAACTCAGCACCATCACCTCACCAACACATCTCAGCATCATCCCCTCAGCAACACAACTCAGCACCATCACCTCAGCAACACAACTCAGCATCATCACCTCAGCAACACAACTCAGCACCATCACCTCAGCAACACAACTCAGCATCATCACCTCAGCAACACAACTCAGCACCATCACCTCAGCAATACAGATCAGCACCATCACCTCAGCAACATAACTCAGCACCATCACCTCAGCAACACAGATCAGCACCATCACCTCAGCAACACAACTGAGCAACACAACTCAGCACCATCACCTCACCAACACATCTCAGCATCATCCCCTCAGTGTAGCAGACCCCACTATTTGCCCTAGGGTTATTCTAACTTAGAACATTCTCACACTCATCCACATCATCATGACCACACACTGAAAATAATATAGCACACAGCAGATGGCATATTTATTTTATAATTCTCATACCAGAAAAATGAGTAGTGAAATTACAAACACAATACAATACATATGATCTTAACTAAGTATTTCTATATTATATATATGTTAATATAAATATTAACTAAAATTGAAATTTTAAGCATTAGCTATTTGATGGAATTCCCAACTATCTAAAATCCGGTTCTATTGCCACACACATCACACACACCTCTCTTTAACTGCATCCTCAACACACCTTATCAAAAACTTCCTCACTCAAATCCCCTCAGGCGGGCGATCTGGACATACCTCGTTCACAATGTTTCCTGCTTACAACACACGTTCAGATTATCTATTAATACAAAACTCACACACCTATTTGAGCGATCCTGTTATATCACTAACATTCGTACAACAGTCTATCAATCGCTCCTCTATCTAAGACGGTGAGCTAAACCTGACTCCTATCTACATTCCCTCTCTTGCTCTCTTCTCCTCTCCAACCAGCCTCCTGAGCAAATCTTTGACTCTGTGTTATATACACTAAAGAAGTATCAAAGCTGACCAATGGATCTAAGGGGATGGCTCTACTCAGTCTTATTGGAACGAAATACTTTGCACACCTGTCATTCATCTATAGCAGCAAGCTCCGTTACCATCCCGTCTGTCACTCATTCTCCCCCTACCCAAATCGGAATGCCAGTGGTCAGCTCCTACCTGTCCACATTCTTTGCCCCAAATCTGTTTTTCCTTGTTGAGACGGTGAGTGACCTTGGCACGCATTCAGGTAACTTTAAGCTTTAACATGTTCAGGTACCTTTGTTATCAGCAACCACATCACCCATGCCCTTAACTCTCTTGCTCCGGCAGGAACTGTTTCATCAGTACCAACACCTCAGCAACACAACTCAGCACCAACACCTCAGCAACACAACTCAGCACCATCATCTTAGCAACACAACTCAGCACCATCATATCAGCAACCCAACTCAGCACTATCATTCACAAGACCCCCAAAGCAACAATCTCTGTGATTGGTCTGAGTGAGACGAAACGAAAAGACCAAATGGAAAGATGGAACATGAGTGTTCTTCTTCTTCTTGGCGTTCAGGATCTTCTGGTCATGCTATATCTGCAGGCCAGTCGCCATGATGAAGTCTGTAGTCTTCACCAAGTCGGAGCGGCTGCCCCACAGCTTTTGTCTCAGCTCCGCACCCTCTGGCCAGGTCTAGCATCTCATTTCCCTATAGATTGGGCATTCCTGTAGAATATGCTCAGGGTTCTGACCTCCTGTTCCACATGGGCAGTCATCGGTGTGTGAGATCTTCAGTCGGTACAGATGTTTTAGTAGTCTGCAGTGTCCAGTTCTCAGGTGAAATAAGGTAGTTTGTTGATTTTCTTTGAGGTGAATTGGGTCTGGCGTACTGCTTATGTTTCTGTCTTCTCTCCATTGGTGTATGTACTGATTTCTGATGATGTTCTTGATTTTTCTGTAGGGTACTCGATGATTAAATTGTGCCTTTTTGCTGCCATCTTTTGCCAGAGCATCAACTCTCTCGTTTCCCGTGATTCTGCAATGGGAGGGTAGCCACTGGAGCGCTATTGTTGAGGATCTCTGGAGTTTTCCCAGTTCTGATCTGATCTCCGATAACAGTGGTTCGTTGTTTGTTTTTTGTATTGTCTCTAATAGTTCTCTGCTGTCCTCGAGTACAGCTACTTTTGTTGGAGGTTGCCTTTCTCAGTATTCTCAGTGCTCGCAGGAGGGCTATTTATTCTGCTCTAAGATTTGTGGACAACTTTCCTGTTGGGAGAGCCTCTTCTGTTATATTTCCACTTTTTGTGTCTTATGAATATGCCTCCTCCTTCGTTTCGGCCTGCCCCCTCTGCTGAACCATCTGTGTACACCTGTGTCCATTCCTTGATATTATATTTCTCCTCAATCATTGTTTGTGCTAAAATTTTCAACTCGTGGACACTGTGTTGGTCTTTTCTTCTTATTCCTGGGATCTCTGTACTTATTTCGATGTTGTTTATGCTGCAGCTTGGCTCTTCATAATTAATAAGCATTTCTATTTCTGTAGGTTGGTTGGGAATTAGTTCTCCATATTTTTGATGTAGGTGGTTTGATATATGAATGAAGCTGGTTTTCTTTAGTCTATTTTTAACTGGGTGTTTTTGTTTGATATATATTTCATGATCAGGCATGCGTAGCATCTTTTCACTATGTGTCAGCACTCTTTCCTCTCGTCTAGTATTTAGGGGTCTTATATTTGTGTATGTTTCCATTTTCTGGATTGGTGTAGTCTTCATTCCTCCTGTTATTATCCTTAAGCCTGAATTTTGAATTTTGGTTAGGCGTTCCGTGTTTGTTTTTGATGCTGTGGTCCAGGCTGTCATGCCGTATTCAAGTACTGGCCTGACTGTGCCAGTGTATACATTTTTGAGGATGTTGCTATTTGCACCCCAGCTTGTTCCGGCCAGCTTCTTCATGAGGGATAGTTTTCTGGTTGCTTTTTGTTCCATCTCCGGTATGTGTTCCCTCCATGTGAGTCTCTTGTCCATTTTAACTCCGAGATACACAGGGGTATTTTCTTGTACGTTCTTTGCCATTTAGATGAAGTTTTGTTACATCCTTGGTGTTGTACAGTGAGAAGCATGTTGTAACTGTCTTTGAGATGTTAATCTGCAATCCCCAATCTGTAAACCATTTTCCAACAGTGTCCAGTGCTGTCTGCATTCTATTTTCAGCTGTTGGTAGTTTTTCTGCAGCACTCCACATTGCAAAGTCGTCAGCGTGTAGGGCACTGGATACTTTCTTTGGGAGTTTTCTATGTTGTTTATGAACAGGATAAAGAGTGTAGGAGAGATGACTCCTCCCTGGGGTACGCCTTGTTGGAGAATTATTCTATGGCTCAGTGATCCATCTAATTTGACTCTTGCTGTTCTGTATCGCAAGAAGTCTTGTATCCAGCTGTACATTCTCCCTTTTATTTTGTTGTTTAATAGTTTTAGGAGGAGTCCTTCTCTCCATACCTTGTCAAAAGCTTTTGCCATATCCACAAAGACCGCAAATACTTTTTCCTTACCTTGGAATGCATTTTCTATCTCTTGGGCTAGGTACACTAGTTGGTGTTCTGTGTTGCGGTTTTTCCTAAATGCTGACTGTGAATTCAGTAGCAGATGGTTTTTTTCTAGATGTTTTATTAGTCTTGCGTTTACCATTTTTTCCATGACTTTTCCAACACAGCTGAGCAGGCTTATTGGCCTATAACTTTCCTTGCTTGTCTTGTCATTTTTTTTAGTTTTCTGATGGGGATAATGATAGCCTCCCGCCACTGGTCTGGGATCTTACCCGTGCTCCATGATTGGTTGAAGATTTTCAGGAGTTTTCTTCTTGACCCCTGTTCTAGGTTTTTAATCATTTCATTTGTGATGCCATCTTTTCCTGGAGCTTTCTTGTTTTTCCGTTTCTGAATAGCAGTGTTTAACTATCATTTTGAATGATGACTTCATGCAGGGATCCGCATTTTGTGTCTTCAAGTTCTCTTTTATCTCTTTTTTGACTTCTAGTTTGCGTTCTCGCGTCAATGTTGTGGTACTCTCATCTCTTAAAAATTCAGCTAGGATGTTTGCTGCCATTTTCCCTGTATCCTTTAGCACACTGCATTGAGTTTTTGAAAATTTTTCACATTTTTCAATTTTGCAACTTTCAAAAATTGTAACTGTTCTGTTTGTTGGTCAATAAATATGATTTTCTTGTGTTTAGAGACACAATTGAATAAAGAACTTGTTGATGTTATTGTTGTTGTTGTGTGTTTGTTAGTTTTTGAGATACAAGAAGATGAATGAAATTTTTTGAAAAAATTTAAATATTTGGACTTTCCCACCTGGCCCTAGTCTCTCCGATAGAAAACCATGGAAACAATAACAAAGAATCGATACTGTGTTTACAATATCGACACAACTGTTAGTTTCAATTCAAGGGTACTTCTTTCATCTTAACAAATAAAATAAACAGATTTACAAGATAAAGATCCTTCCCAACAACCTACTACACCTTTCACCAAAAAGTGAGCCTGCTCTAATCATCGAAAAAAAAAAAATCGTTCAAAAGCCATTTGTAATCTCTTCTTCTTCTTCTTCGTACGCAGTCAGACAGTAACCATTATTTTTTCGAAAAAAGCGGCGGTCATCCTGAGGCTGTCGCCACTGCCATAGAGCTTGTCTTGCAGTTCCACTGGTGATGGCCACATCTGCTCTCTCTGATCCTCGTATGTCGGGCAGTTCTGCAGCAGATGTTCAGCGGTCATTTTACCGGTACCGCACGGGCATTCGTCGGTACCACCTATCTTCAATTTGTTGAATAGGTGGTACCTCAGTCTATTGTGGCCAGTGCGAAGTCTGAAGACAACGACCTGCTTTCTTCGGTTCAACTGGTAATAGACATCGTTTTTGGTGTAACCAGTATGTTCGGTTTCCCATTTGGTCATGTATCTGGCTTTGATAAGCCGTTTTGACTCTTCGTACGTCATACTAGTATCTGTTTGTGGTAGTCTTGCACCTTCTTTTGCCAGTCTGTCTGCCTCCTCGTTGCCTTGGATGTTGCAGTGTGATGGGACCCACTGTACCACTACCCTTTTTGGTGCTGACTGCTGGCACAGTTTGCAGAGTGCTGCTCTTAAGTCATTAAGCTCAGTGTTTTTCTGGCTTTTTAGCGCTGTGACTACGGCGAGAGCATCTGTAAGCAGGACTATATGGAATTCATTTTCTTTGTGTGTCACCATTTCTTCCACTGCCGCCCTCAGTGCCTCTGCCTCCGCTCTGAAATTGCTTGTGTACATACCAGTAGCGAATGACAGTGTTATTTTTCTGCCATTTGGTAGGTTCAGGAATGCTCCTGCCCCTCCGTTCTGTGTAGTGTTTGTTACAGAATCGTCGGTGTATGCATGGGTCCAGTCCCTGCTTGGGTAGCTTTTCGATATAAAGCTTAGGGTAGTATCTCTCCTTTCTTTTCAGTTTGGCAGTTTTTGTTTCCAATACCTGGTATATTTTCTACCACCTCTGGAAATATATCCTGCCTCCAGGTAGGTTTTCGTACAGTAGTGATGGGTTTTGGTGTTGTTAGTGCGTTTATGGGATCTTCGTGCATCTTTGCTTTGGCTATTTCTGCAAAGTTTCTCCGCTTTAGTTTCCCATTTCCAAAATCGTTTAGTCTCTGGTGCATTGGATGGTCAGTCAGTCTTCGGAGTTTCTCTGACTGCAGCTGGGCTCTGCAGTCTTTTCTATCAGTCATGGATTGCAGTTTTGTAATCTTTTCAAGTTCTACAATTGGCGTTGACTTCATGCCTCCTGTTATAACTCTCATGGCTTGGGGGCTGAAGTTTGCTAACTTCATCGAAGTTCGCCTTTGCTGCTGTTGTCCATGCCGCAATGCCATACTCGAGAACTGGTCTCACTCTTCCAGTGTACAGTTTCTTTAGTATGCCTTCGTCTGCTCCCCAGCTTGTGCCAGCAAATTTCCTCATGATTGCCATTCTTTCTCTGGCTCTCATTCGGTTTCTCTCGATCTGACTTTTCCATGTCATGCGCCGATCAAATGTGACTCACAGATAGGTTGGGTTGTCGTTTGGCTGCAGTAATTTGCCATTTAAACTAACGTAATTTGGTATTTTGGGGTTTTATTGAAAGCGAGAATATTGTGCATGTGGTTTTCTCCTCGTTTATTTTGACTAGCCATGAGTTCGCCCACTCTTCCAGCGATGTTAGGGCCTGCTGCATCCGATTTCTTGCTATGGTGAGATTCTTTTCAGAGGTCCACATAGCCAGATCGTCTGCAAACATTGAGCTATGGACTCTTCTTGGTATATTCTCTGTAATGTCGTTTATATATACCAGGAAGAGTGTGGGTGACAGTACTCCTCCTTGGGGTACTCCCTGCTCGAGTGTCACCTTTTTGCTCATCTGCCCTTGTACTTGGACTCTGGCCGTTCTTTGTTTGAGGTAGTGGTTGATCCACTTGTACATTTTCCCACAAACATCACTTCTTCTTAGCTTGACTCTAAGTCCGTCTTTCCAGACTTTGTCAAATGCCTTTTCCAGATCCACCCAAACAGCTACTGTGTGTTTCTGTGCCTGGTAGGCATCTTCTATTTCCTGGGCTATGAGGATGACCTAGTCCTCAGTGGATCTGTGCTGTCTACGTTCCATCAGCTTGCCGACACAGCTCAGTAGGCTGATGGGCTTGTATCCATTTGGATCTGTTTTGTCCTTTCCTGTTTTTGGTACTGGTACCAGTACTGCGTCTTTCCATGCCTGGGGTACAATTCCCCTTTTCCAGCTTTGGTTCAGGACCGATAGCAGTTTCCTCTTCGCTGTTTGGCCCAGCCCCATCAGCATTTCGTTTGTTATCCGGTCTTTTCCGGGAGATTTCCTTTTCTTTGATGTTCTCATAGCCTCTTCCATTTCGCTCATTGTTAATTTGGCCATCTTGTGCTCTTCAGGTGCCGTATTGATGTTGTCGTGCCCCTTTAGCTCTTCACTAATGTCTGTATGCCTATCTGCAGGGACCTCGATGTGGTTTGCTCTGGCATAGTGATCGACAAAAGCTTTTGCGGCTTTCTTACCGGTGAGCAAGTTTTCGCCCTGCTTGATGGTAATTTGTTTGTTTGACGGGGTTTCGTCGTTCATGGCTCTGACTAGCTTCCATAGCTTGTTCCCTTCTTTGTCCAGGTTTAGGCTTTCCGTTTTGTTATTCCAGCTTTCTCTTGCTGTTTGCTTGAGAGTGTATTTGTATTTCGCCGTGGCGGCTTTGAGGGCGATGTTTGCCTTCATAGATTGTTCTCGCTCTGCCATGTTCCTAGCATTTGTTACTGCATCTTCCGCTTTCTGCAACTCATCATTCCAGTAGGGCTTATAGTTTTTCCTAGCTCCTCTTGGGATGGTTTCAGTGGCGGCTTGCATTATTGCCTTGCTTAGGCTTTCCACCATGGGCTTCATTTTGTTGTTTCGTGTGTTGATGGTTTCACACAGCCCATCTGTCAGGATTGCAAATCTGTCCCAGTCGGCTCGTTTGTAATTCCAACGTGGGAGCGGTTTTGTTTCCTGTGGGCCTACTTCCATATCATTTGTAATCTAACATACGATACTTTTACCGGCAAAAAGCGTGTGTAGATGGACGTGACGAATCCAGCAGTATAAAAATGGCTATTGGTAGGGTCTCCATACTTAGAGAAAAAAAATTTAAAAATGTTGTTGTTGTTGACAGTGTGACGAGCTTGGCGTCTCAGACGGCCTGGAGCGTGGTGACCATCTTCCCATGGTTCCCTCTGGTTTCCTCATTTAAGCTCTTATTAGGTTCCAGAGTTTACTTGTATCCCTGTCCATGTTGAGGCTTTCTGTCTTTTCATGCCAACTTCTTTGGATCTCCTCCTTCGTTTGCTCTATGAATATGTTTTTAATTTTGCTGTGTTTCCCAATGTTTTCTGGTGAAGGATTTTTTTCCATGGTATCTCTTGCCTCACTTAGTTCCTTGTGCATTTTTCCTAGTTTGTTGCTTCAATAGGGTTTATAATTTTTCCGTTTTCCACGTGGAATTAATTTTTTAGCTGCCTGGATGATAGCCTCCGTCATGATGGTAACATTTTTATTTAAATTTTTGGCATGGGATATATCTTGACAGAGTTAATTTACATTTTCTCTAAATAGAGTCCAGTTTGCTCTTTTAAAATTCCAACTTGGGTGCATATCTGTTATCTCTGTTTGTCCCATGTTACATATTTCTAAAGTTATTGGGACATGGTCGCTCCCACCCAGTTGGCTGTTGACTGTTCTTGCTATTAGTCGGTGAAGGTCATCCATTGCCATCGCAAGGTCTGGAGTACTCATTTTCTTCCATATTCTAGAGTAATATGTGTGCCTATCGTCTGGCCTATTTATTAGGATGAGTTTGTTTTCTATCATCCAATCTTCTACCTCCTTGCCTCTCTGGTCCATTGTTTCGTAGCCCCAGTTTGGGGAGTGACTGTTGAAATCTCCCTCTCTGGTCCATTGTTTCGTAGCCCCAGCTTGGGGAGTCACTGTTAAAATCTCCCTCTCTGGTCCATTGTTTCGTAGCCTCAGCTTGGGGAGTCACTGTTAAAATCTCCCACTATGAGGTGTCTCGACTCTTTAATTTTGACTTTGTGTATTGTCAGAGCTGTGGCTGGTGGACTATAGCAGTTTGTTATCATTGAGTCTCCACTGGGTAGGATTATCTTTACTGTGATGTATTCTAATTCATCTGGTCCAGATCTATTTGTTTCTACTGCTGGTATAGAATTTTTAACTAGTGTTATTATTCCTCCTTTGGATCTTTTTTCCCTATCTTGGCGGAAACATTCATATCCCCTGATGGAAAACTTTTGAGTTTCTTTTAGGTGTGTTTCCTGAATACAAATGATGTCTATATCGTTTTCCTTGAGAAATTCTTGCAGTTCGAGTTTCTTGTTTCTCACGCCCTCTGCATTCTATTGTACCACTTTTAGGTTCTTTGTTTGTTGATCAGTCGCACTACTCTGCCTCCCCCTGACCACTAGGTTAGCAGAGGCACCGGTTGCTTGGGTGGGACCCCTCGAGGCTGGGGGCCCGGCACCGCCCCTCCCCGGTTGTAGCTTGTAGGATCGACACCATGACGATAGGGTAGACTGTCGCATGACCATATCCTGTTGGTGCGTGTGTGCCCTGATATTTCCCGGTTCCTGCGCCGTAGCTGACACACTCCGTCTTCGGCAGGTCGCGTTGAGTTTTCTGTTTTGGGTTGTCTCCCATAGCCTTTCCATCTCCCGATAGTACCTGCAAGGCAGTAGGTTGGTTTGTCTACCGTGGTTTCCTTCCCGTGGCTAGAGCATATAGCGCTTGGTGTACCTGGCATAGGACACATGGGGTATTTCAGCGGGGAAAGCAGTGCCACCTGTTGTCCCACCCCATCCTGCTGGAATACACCTCCGGTTGGTCCACGACTGCTTATTTGTCCAGTTATTATACCTGGCTTATATCGCAGCTGACGCTCCATATCTGGAGGTCGTTCCACTATCCGCCACCTGTGGACGGGGGGTCGGTCGGCCCTGTCCTCCAGGGAACAGGAGTGTATCAGTGTACACAGGAAGTCCGCCAGGTGGAGATGGATAAACCACAAGCAGTCCACCTAGTTCGATATGGTCCGCTTCATCAATCACCGACTCTCGGTACTAGAGCTATCCGTCAGCGTTAGATTCAAGATCCCCTTCCTCAAAGTGTTTCTCCCAACATCTCCATCCTCCATGTGTTCCTCCCAACATCTCCATCCTCCCTGTGTTCCTCCCAACGTCTCCATCCTCTATGTGTACGACCCATATCCATCCTCCAAGTGTACGCCCCTTCTCAATCCTCCACTTGTACGCCAAATCTCCATCTACCAAGTGTACTCCCCATCTCCATCTGCTAAATGTATGCCCTATCTCCATTCCACGAAGTGTACGCCCCATCTGATCCACCTAATGTAAACTCCATCCTCCAAGTTTACGCCCCAAATCCATCCACAACGTGTATGCCCCATCCTCCAAGTGTACGCCTCATTTACAAAGTGTACGCCCCATCTCTATCCACGAAGTGTACCCCCAATCCACTAAATGTATACCCCATCAACAAAGTGTACACCCCATCCACCAAGTGTACAACCCCTCCTCCAAATGTACGCCCCATCCTCCAAGTGTACACCTCATCTCCATTCACCAAGTGTACGCCCCATCCTCCAAGTGTACGCCCCATCCACCAAGTGTACGCCTCATCTCCATCCACCAAAAGTACACCCTATCTTTATTAACCAAGTGTACGCCCAATCCAACAAGTGTACACAACATTTCCCAAGTGTACACCCCACCCACCGAATGTACACTCCATCCACCAAGTGTACGTCACATCCACCAAGTGTACCCCCCATCTCCACTCTCTAAGTGTACGCCCCAGATCCATCTTCCAAGTGGACGCCCCATCTCCATCCACTAGGTGTATGCTACATCCACCAAGTGTAGGCCCCATCTCGATCCTCTAAGTGTACGCCCCATCTCCATCCTCCAAATGTATGCCCCATCTCCATCCTCTAAGTGTTCGCCCAATCTCCATCTACCAAGTGTACGCCCCATCTCCATCCTCTAAGTGTACGCACCATCTCCATCCTCCAAGTGTACACCCCATCTCCATCCTCTAAGTGTACGCCCAATCTCCATCTACCAAGTGTACGCCCCTTCTCCATCCTCTAAGTGTACGCACAATTTCCATCTACCAAGTGTACGCCCCATCTCCATCGTCTAAGCGTATGCCCCATCTCCATCCTCTAAGCGTATGCCCCATCTCCATCCTCCAAGTGCATGCCCCATCCACCAAATGTACGCTCCATCTCTTCCACCAAATGTACGCTCCATCCACCAAATGTACGCTCCATCCCCCAAGTGTACGCCCCATCTACAAAGTGTACGCCCCATCTCTATTCTCCAAGTCTACGCCCCATCCACCAATTCTACGCCCCCATCAACAAAGTGTGCACCCAATCCACCAAGTGTAAAACCCCTCCTCCAAATGTACGCTTCATCTCCATCCTGCAAGTGTACGCCCCATCCACCAAGTGTATGCCCCATCTCATCCACAAAGTGTGCGCTCCATCCAACAAGTGTACACCCAATCTCCATCCACCAAGTGTACGACCCGTCATGTTCACCAAATGTTCACCCCATCTCCATTCACCAAGTGTACACCCCATCCTCCAAGTATACGCCCCATCTCCATCCTCCAAATGTACGCCCAATCCACCAAGTGTATACCTTATATCCATCCACCAAATGTACGCCCAATCCACCAAGTGTATGCCCTATATCCATCCTCCAAATGTACGCCCAATCCACCAAGTGTATACCTTATATCCATCCACCAAATGTACGCCCAATCCACCAAGTGTATGCCCTATATCCATCCTCCAAATGTACGCCCAATCCACCAAGTGTATACCTTATATCCATCCACCAAATGTACGCCCAATCCACCAAGTGTATGCCCTATATCCATCCACCAAATGTACGCCCAATCCACCAAGTGTACGCCCATCTCCATTCACCAATAGTACGCCCCATTCACCAAGTGTACGCCCCATCCACAAAGTGTACGCTCTATCTACATCCTCCAAGTGTATACCCATCTCCATCCTCAAAGTGCATGTCCCATCCACCAAATGTACGCTCCATCGACCAAATTTATCCTCAATCCTCCAAGTGTACGCCCCATTCACCAGTGTATGCCCCATTCACAAAGCAAAGTGTACGCCCCATCTCCATCCTCCAAGTGTGCGCCCCATCTCCAACTACCAAGTGTACGGCCCATCCACCAAGTCTACGCCCCGTCCACCAAGTGTACGCCCCATCCACAAAGTGTACATCCCATCTCTATCCACTAAGTCTACGCCCCCATTAACAAAGTGTACACCCCATCCACCAAGTGTAAAACGCCTCCTCCAAATGTACGCCCGATCTCCATCCTTCGAGTGTACGCACCATCCACCAAGTGCATTCCCCATCTCATCCACAAAGTGTGCGCTCCATCCAACATGTGTACGCCCCATATCCATCCACCAAGTGTACGTCCCATTCACCAAGTGTATGCCCCATCTCATCCACAAAGTGTGCGCTCCATCCAACATGTGTACGCCTTATCCACCAAGTGTTTGCCCCATCTCCATCCACCAATTGTACGCCCTTTCCACCAAGTGTACGCCCCATCTCTATCCACCAAGTCCACGCCCCATCTCCATCCTCTGAGTGTACGCCCCATCTCCATCCACCAAGTGTACGCCCATCTCCATTCTCCAAGTGTGCAGCCCATCGCCGTCCAGCAGGTGTACGCTCCATCCTCCAGGTATACGCCCCATCTTCATCTTAAAAGTGTACGCCCCATCTCCATCCAGCAGGTGTACGCTCCATCCTCCAAGTGTCCTCCCCATCTCCATCCTCCAAGTGGACGTCCCATCTCCATCTAGCAGGTGTACGCTCCATCCTCCAAGTGTACGCCCAATCTCCATCAATCAAGTGTACGCTCCATCCCCTAAGTGTACGCACATCCACCAAATGAACGCCCGGTCTCCATCCATCAAGTGTACGCCCAATCTCCATCCACCAAGTGTACACCCCATGCACCTGTGTGACCTTCAATCTATTTACATGTCAGTCGGTCTGTATGTCCACGTGTGTGACTCAGTCTGTCTACATGTCAGTCGGTCTGTTCGCCCACGTGTGTGACTCAGTCTGTCTACATGTCAGTCGGTCTGTTCGCCCACGTGTGTGACTCAGTCTGTTTACATGTCAGTCGGTCTGTTCGCCCACGTGTGTGACTCAGTCTGTCTACATGTCAGTCGGTCTTTCTGTCCACGCGTGTGACTTTCAGTCTGTCTGCATGTCAGTCGGTCTGTCTGTCCACCTGTGTGACTCTCAATCTGTCTACATGTCAGTCGGTCTGTCGGTCCACGTGTGTGGCTCTCAGTCTGTCTACATGTCAGTCAGCCTGTCTGCCCACCTGTGTGACTCTCTTTGTCTGTCTACATGTCAGTCGGTCTGTCTGTGCACATGTGTGACTCTCAATCTGTCTACATGTCAGTCGGTCTGTCCGTCCACGTGTGGGACTCTCAGTCTTTTTACATGTCAGTCGGTCTGTCCGTCCACGTGTGCGACTCTCAGTCTGTTTACATGTCAGTCGGTCTGTCCGTCCACGTGTGCGACTCTCAGTCTGTTTACATGTCAGTCGGTCTGTCCGTCCACGTGTGTGACTCTCAGTCTGTTTACATGTCAGTCAGTCTGTCTGCCCACCTGTGTGACTCTCAGTCTGTTTACATGTCAGTCAGTCTGTCTGCCCACCTGTGTGACTCTCAGTCTGTTTACATGTCAGTCAGTCTGTCTGTGCACGTGTGTGACTCTCAGTCTGGCCTTCTGCTTAACCTGACATCTCTGTTCCAGGGGCACTTCTCGCGCTGGTTCTCGTACTGTTCGAGATCTCGGTGAGCATAGACGTACGATATGGGACGATCCACAGGAAGAACACATTCGGGTTTTCCCGTGGGCTAATCGTGGGAGCCATCGTTCTCTACCTGACAGCCTCCTTGTTCATCATAGGGGAGTACATGAGACGCACTAGACGGTAAGACAGTCTTCATCAATAAAAGGCATACACGTGTGTAACAGGGTTATGTGTCAGGGAGCAGAGAAGTTAGAGCCAGCAGCTTATTCGCTTAAGCTAAAATTAGTTGGTACAAACATCGAATATGCTATTGAGACGGGAACAGTTCAAAGTTCACCCTCTCTTCGTTTCAGTGTTAGCGAGATCGGCGTGTCTTGAAGAATGCTGAGCGAAAAAATGGTGGGGGTGCTAGGCCAGCCCATTCGGTTGTATTATTTGGTGTCCAAAGTGTGGGTAGATGGGTTATAAAAATAATAATAATAGCTGTCCATCGTTGTCGATGAGGACCGCCGACATCATCCTTGTCACAGATTTCCCTGTTGGGTGTGGGTGCGCATGTGGCTGAACAGGCCAATGCGAGCACGAAAATATCTGCTACATATCGGGCACACGAGGTTTGTAGAAGGGGATGGTGTTCCCGCTGTTCGGGATTTCCGCGTCTCTCGTCTGTTCTGGGCTTTCACAACACGGTCATCTTCACCGGCAGCTACACCCGATTTGACTGCGCTTCTCCAGTCAGATCTGTTTTGCGCAAGACATTCCCAGGTGTCGATGTCTATCTGGCAACTTTTTAGTGAGTCCTTCAGACCGTCTTTAAAACGTTTCTTTGGGCGCCCTCTCTCGCGCCATCCCTCTCTCAGCTCGCCGTAGAGAAGCTTCTTTGGGAGCCGCTCGTCTGACATACGGACGAGGTGTCCGGCCCATCCTAGTCGTGCTTTTTCTAGCAGTGCATGGATGCTGGGCATGTTAGCCCTCGAGAGAACCTCGATGTCAGTGAGACGATCTTGCCATCGGATGTGGAATATTCGCCTCAGGCAACCTGTGTGGAAGTGGTTTAACCTCCTTGCATGTCCAGAGTATACAGTCCAGCTTTCGCAAGCGTATAGTAGGGTTAGAATGATGGTTGCACGGTAGACTTTGAGTTTGGTCTTGACGCTGATGCCACGACGTGCCCAGACCATCGAGCGCATTCTACCAAAGGCTGTACTGGCCTTTGCTATTCTGCTTGCCACCTCATCGTCTAGGCTGACAGATCTCGACAGCGTGCTGCCCAGATATGTGAATTTATCTACGGCATTCAACGTCTGCCCGCTGACTGTAGTCTCTGGTTTTGTGTACGGCATGCCTGGTGCTGGTTGGTACATGACCTCTGTTCTTTTGGCATTTATGGTCAGGCCAAAATTTTTGCATGCGGCAGAAAACTGGTCCATTCCAACCTGCATGTTCAGTTCTGAGTTGCTCATTAGAGCGCAGTCGTCAGCAAATACAAGTTCCCTGATTATGTCGCCAGCCACTTTGGTTTTGGCCTTCATTCTTCTGGAATTGAGTAACTTGCCATCTGTGCGGTACTTTATGGGTATTCCAAGCTCCAATGATCTGAAGGCGTCTGTCATCGTGGCCGCGAACATCATGCTGAACAAAGTCGGGGCGAGTACACATCCTTGTTTTACTCCGTTTGATACTAGAAACGTTTTAGAGATTGCACCGCTGTCTAGTACACGAGCACACATGCCTTCGTGTAGCTGTTTCACCATTGTTATGAACTTGTTGGGGCAGCCAAACTTAGACATTATCATCCACAGCCCTCCTCTGTTTACTGTATCAAATGCCTTTGTCAAATCAATAAATGTGGTGTACAAGGCCTGATTTTGTTCTCGACACTTCTCTTGTACTTGGCGAGCGGCAAAAATCATGTCCACTGTTCCTCTTCCAGCTCTGAATCCACATTGGCTTTCTGGGAGGTGGTGGCTTTGTTCAAGGTGTTTGTTGAGCCTGTTTAGCAGTAAGCGCGCTAGGATCTTGCCTGCTACGGAGAGTAGAGATATTCCACGATGATTGTCGCATTCCTGACGGTTGCCTTTTCTTTTGTACAGGTGAACGATTGAGGCGTCCTTTAGCTCCTGATCTCCTGGGTAGATGGGTTAGACTGCATATAATCTGACATTCAAGCTGTCACATTTAGAATGACAGGGTGACAAGTGGACAAGGCAGTCAATATGATTCTAAGGGGGAGGAGCTGGATTAAGATTGACTGCTGACCAGTCAGCGGAAAAGGAGTAGAGTACCTCGTGATCACCGCAATCTTGGTTTAGGTGGAGCTAAAGAGGCAATAAAAGTCGGGAACTAATGACAGAGAAACTAGAGCGTTACAGGGAGTAATCCCACAGTCCCCAGTATCTCTTCTGTGAGACGATAGTAATTGTGCTATGAAAACAAACGTATGCAACTACAGTCTATGTTGGTAACGAATGTGAATTGTAAGACCAATCCGGGCAAAGAAGCGTCTTCCACAGTGTGTGCAAGGAAAGTCAGGACCGTTTGCGGCATCGCATCGTATGGCGTGTCTTCTCAAACTCTGAGTCTTTGGCCTATCAGCAATCAGTATCTCCTTTGTCTGTATTCCAAGCTTAATCCTACCCCTACAATCCATTGTGTCCTGTTCCCATGATTCCAAATCGATGCTTGCATCATTCATATCCCGCTTGCATACATCCTTGTACCGAAGTAGTGGTCGGCCCCGATACCTTTTCCCCAACTGTAATTCCCCATAGAGAAGATATTTTGGTATTCTGCCATCATCCATCCTCCGAGTGTGCCCCAGCCACCGGGGCCTTCGATGACTAAGCATGGACAAGATTGTGACACTGCCGGTTCTCTCCAACTCCTCCAGGCTGGTGATCTTGTCTTGCCACCCAACGCCCAGGATTCTGCGCAGGCACCTCATGTGATAGCTATTTAGCTGTCTCTCCTGGCGCATGTAGGTAGACCTTGTCTCATTGGCATAAAGAAGGGTGCTGAGGACACAGGCCTGGTAAACAAGTGTTTATGTTTTAACAGTGAGCTTCTTGTTCTCCCAGACCCTTTTTGTAAATCTGCTCATTGTTGTTGTTGCCTTTCCTATCCTGATATTGATCTGTTGGTCCAGGGATAGTTTGTTATTGACTGAGGATCCCAAGTACGTAAAGTGATCTACTGCATCGAGAGCTTCGTCATCAATGGAGACACTGGTGGATTGTTAGCAACCTAGACCATAACTTGTGTTTTCGTTTTGCTGATTGTTAACCCGAACTCACATCAAACATCCAACAAATGCAGATAGTAAGCTTTGCAGTTCCTCCTCGGAGTGGGTCGTAATTGCGGTGCCATGCATAAAGAGCAGTTCTCTCATCAGCACCCTGTTTATTTGGTTTTGGCTTTTAGCCTTTGGGAAATTAATAGGCCACCATCTGTGCGAGAATGAACACATGTTCCCAGAACGGGTGTGACAGGGCGCGCACCACCTGGACACGAACCAAACTTTCGGGGATCATTTGTATCCAAGAATGAGTTGTATCCTCACCCTTCCCTGGATCTCATTCTAACCCACGTGACCAGATTTTGGTTGACAGCAAAGTTCAGTCAACCAGAGAGCGACACATTGATCCCAGCACCCACAGCCTGGACGAACGCCAGGGACATCGAGTAGCTAGTTAACATCTAATGGGTCATACAAGATTTGTGTAGATCAAGTTGAGTGAATTGCCTGAGAATCTTTCCCCAAGGTGGTGTACTTTGCAATATGTTTTTATTTTGCGCCTGTCGGCCCAGTGCATCCGACTTCGGCATTCATTATATGCAAGGGACTGCTTCCTCCTGCATATTCTAAGGGTTTGCTTCTCCGGGTTACCTGGCGAACCCAGCACCTTCGGATTGTAAGATATGTAGTTTAACCACTAGCCTACTGGTTAACAGAGGAGGGCTGTGGATGATAATGTCTAAGTTTGGCTGCCCCAAAAAGTTCATAACAATGGTAAAACAGCTACACGAAGGCATGTGTGCTCGTGTACTGGACAGCGGTGCAATCTCTAAAACGTTTCTAGTATCAAACGGAGTAAAACAAGGATGTGTACTCGCCCCGTCTTTGTTCAACATGATGTTCGCGGCCACGATGACAGACGCCTTCAGATCATTGGAGCTTGGAATATCCATAAAGTACCGCACAGATGGCAAATTACTCAATTCCAGAAGAATGAAGGCCAAAACCACAGTGGCTGGCGACATAATCAGGGAACTTGTATTTGCTGACGACTGCGCTCTAATGAGCAACTCGGAACTGAACATGCAGGTTGGAATGGACCAGTTCTCTGCCGCATGCAACAAATTTTGGCCTGACCATAAATGCCATAAAAACAGAGATCATGTACCAACCAGCACCAGGCATGCCGTACACAAAACTAGAGACTACAGTCAGCGGGCAGACGTTGAATGCCGTAGACAAATTCACATATCTGGGCAGCACGCTGTCGAGATCTGTCAGCCTAGACGATGAGGTGGCAAGCAGAATAGCAAAGGCCAGCACAGCCTTTGGTAGAATGTGCTCGATGGTCTGGGCACGTCGTGGCATCAGCGTCAAGACCAAACTCAAAGTCTACCGTGCAACCATCATTCCAACCCTACTATACGCTTGCGAAAGCTGGACTGTATACTCTGGACATGCAAGGAGGTTAAACCACTTCCTCACAGGTTGCCTGAGGCGAATATTCCACATCCGATGGCAAGATCGTCTCACTGACATCGAGGTTCTCTCGAGGGCTAACATGCCCAGAATCCATGCACTGCTAGAAAAAGCACGACTAGGATGGGCCGGACACCTCGTCCGTTTGTCAGACGAGCGGCTCCCAAAGAAGCTTCTCTACGGCGAGCTGAGAGAGGGATGGCGCGAGAGAGGGCGCCCAAAGAAACGTTTTAAAGACGGTCTGAAGGACTCACTAAAAAGTTGCCAGATAGAAATCGACACCTGGGAATGTCTTGCGCAAAACAGATCTGACTGGAGAAGCGCAGTCAAATCGGGTGTAGCTGCCGGTGAAGATGACCGTGTTGTGAAAGCCCAGAACAGACGCGAGACGCGGAAATCCCAAGCATCGGGAACACCATCCCCTTCTACAAACCTCGTGTGCCCGATATGTAGCAGATGTTTTCGTGCTCGCATTGGCCTGTTCAGCCACATGCGCACCCACACCCAACAGGGAAATCTGTGACAAGGATGATGTCGGCGGTCCTCATCGACAACGATGGACAGCTATTATTATTATTATTACACCGTTCCCAGATAGAATTTGACATGTTCACATAAGTTTATGTTTTGTTGATATTGTTGTAACAAATACGTTTGTAACAAATACGTTTGTAACAAATTCCGTGTTGTGATATATCGAACCAGGTTGTAGAATCTTTTATGTTTGAGTCTAGATGTCAAAGTATTCTATGTTTGAGTCTAGATGTCAAAGTATTCTATGTTTGAGTCTAGATGTCAAAGTATTCTATGTTTGAGTCTAGATATCAAAGTATTCAACGTTTGAGTCTAGATGTCGAAGTATTCAATATTTGAATGTTTAACAATACGGTCTGAAAGGTCTGTTGCACGTGCTGTGAGCGCCACTGAGGTATGTTTGGCTAGAAACACCTTCAGAAATGGCTACGCTCGATTAAATGTTCACATTTTCAATCACACGTTGAGTGAATTGACTGAAAATATATTCCCCAAGGTGGTGTGCGTTGCCATATGTTTTTATTTTGCGCAAGTCGGCCCAGTGCATCCGACTTCGGCATTCATTTTATGTAAGGGTCTGCTTTCTCCTGCATATTGTAAGGGTTTGCTTCTCCGGGGTACCGACCGGTGCTGTGATGGAGAGCGAACCCAGCACCTTCGGATTGTAAGATTTGTAGTTTAATCACTGTGGCGAAATGGTGAAGGCGTTTGCCTCGTGTTCAGACGGTCGGGGTTCGAATTCGAGCTCCGACGGTCGGTCCATGATGTCATTTTTTTCCGGAGATCCCTGGGTTCATCGCTGGAGCTACGGAGTTCTTGCTTTGTGCGATGCTCTCGACAGGTGGGGGTACCGATCTGCCGAGAGAGACCGAGCTAAATGGGGAAAACCCGATGCGAGGAAGTCGAGCCCTCGCTTAAGAAAATTGCAGCTTTTTATTATCATTTCTGTTATTACAAGTTCTGATCATTTGTTTCGATCTTCTTCTTCGACCTTCGTCTTGACAAGGGCGTTGTGTAATAGTTGACAGCAATATCTGCTCCATTTGGCCCGACTGGCATCTTTGAAGTAACAGGTTTGACGTCCCACTGAGAACCCAGTTCTCTGTGGTCGAGCTCAGCTTTCATCCAAGTTCCGGAGACTCATATTGATAGTGAGTGAACGAGTTCTCCCAAAACCTGTCCTTGGATTAACTCAACTATTCTCTCACAACCTGTCCTTGGATTAACTCAACTATTCTCTCACAACCTGTCCTTGGATGAACTCAACTAAAATACAGGGAAGCTCACATCACGCCAAAACGTACAACAACAATCAACCTTATTTACTTTAACAACACTTCCTCCCGACACACGCACTCATCTTAGGGCCTACGTATATTTCTATCACTTCTTCAGTTCGTCAATTTTTTACATTTTTTTTTATTTTATGTGTTTGCCTCACTAGTTTCTACTGGCGGAGGCGCGCCTATTCCGACCCAGACCGCAGTCAATTTGGGCGATATTAAGACGCATAAACCAGTGCTTGGATGCGTGTGTGTATCTGTTTGTACCTAGCCTGGTATTTCCGTGATGTTCCTCCCGTTGTTCCTCGCTTTTGATGATCCTCGTTGTCCGCCGTAGGTATTTGCATAAATATGCACAATTGTTTTCCTGGGACCATTTTGGGATTGAGTATATTTATTTTCTTTCATACTTGATTCGTATCTCTTTTTTTTCCTTATTTTTGTTTTTTTGTTTTTAAATATAAAACCCCATCATACATTTTATACACAATTGTGAAGATAGCAGTGTAGTGAGGTGTACAACGAGAATGAATGAGATGGAATGATTGGGAAATATAACAAACAATATACTTGACACATAAGGATTAAGAGTACAATATAAATTAATTGAAAAGTGTCTTCCTTCTGTTGTGAGGCCCATCTGTGTTGACTTTCTTCTGTCTGGTCTTGGTGTATCAGGTTTTGCCCGCTCTCATATATTTTTCCATCGCATCCATGTACTCCAACTTGTGAGCGATTCACTGATTTGTGTGTCACCTTGTAGATCCCTCGTCTCACCTGTGGCCTCTAGCTCTCGCAGTCAATTATGTGTTGAATGTGTGGTAGGCTCAGGAACAGAAGAACAATAGAAAGGTAGATAATTGATTAAATTATAGATAAAAAAGGTTGATGTAGTAGTAGTATAATTATATTAAGTGTAGATATATAGTGGTGAGGATGCCCGCAGAAGGGATATACATATATAAACCTATAAATACATACATGAGTGTAAATTAAATTGTCCACATATATATACTCATACGTACATATCTACACACCTACATATCTACACACCTACATATGTGCACATCTACATGTGTGCACACTGTAGCGTTCATGAATTGTCACACCCACTTGCTATATAACAGAGGGGCTAATTGTAGTGTGAGTCCGTACATCATCAGTCGACGCATCTTCCCACTGAATCCACAAGCATCGACCACCGATCACCACGTGCAAGGCACAGGCGACACAGAAACTGTGGCCAAGCTAGAACAATCCACCGAGTCTATCGCCACATGGGCACCTGTGTGTTAATTTACCCACGGACCACAATAGGTCAAATTTAGTAGAATGTAACCACACGAAGCACCACATTTTTAAGTCGCGAGGTATACCACTGTCATTTTCAGATCCAACTCTGCACGTGGAAAATGGACCTCCTGCACCGCAAGAGAATAACCCCGTGTGCAGTCATCGCAGGAAAGACGAATCATACGCATCGTCGGACTGCGAACCAAACAAAGTGTCAAGACCTGCTATGTCTCCAACAGCCCACCAAGAACGCTTAGAGATGGTCGCACATGTCAGCAGGGCATTTCTGCTCGCTCCGGCACATGGCTAGAGGGCACACGTCTGTCCTACAGGGAGACCACTCTCTTCATGTATTGAGCAAAGAGATGACTGGTATTGCCTTCCGTAAATCAGAGCCAGGAGCTGCCAATAATGCTGCTATAAAATGAAACATCCACCTCCGTGGGGCTTGTGCAAATTCATCAATTGCCCACAAAACTCACAAACCAGCATCAAGGTCTCTTTTGGGTCCACAAAAAAAACAACACAGCTGCACCCAACTAAGTGACAGCTGTACACACAATTATTTTGGTATGGAAGACTGTGTGGTCATAGAATTTCAGAAAGGGTGAGCCTTTAGCACGCTCCAGGATGTCTGAGACGCCCAGCTCGTCAAGCTATCAACAAGAAACAATTTGATATTTTGTTTCTCTAAGTGCGGTGACCCTACCAATAGTCATTTTTATACTGCTGGATTCGTCACGTCTATCTACACACGATTTGCCGGTAAAAGCACCGCATGCTTGATCACAAATGGCTTTTGAACGATTTATTATTTTTCCGCCGATTGGGCCAGGCCGACTTTTGGGGGGGAAAGGTGCAGTAGGTTGTTGGGATAGACCTTTATCTTGTACATCCACCAATTTTACTTGTTTAGATGACAGAACTATGCTTGAATTGGAAACTAACAGTTGTGTCGATATTGTAAACGCAGTATCGATTCTTTGTTATGGTTTCCATGGTTTTCCAAATTCTCCCCCTGCAGGGCCTTTACCTTGTCAAAACAAAAACACCTTAAGGAATTCTCCTTCCCCATTGAGATAAACCTACCCTGCCCTGGATATCGCGCGCCTTCCTCTAAGGATACGACCCTACAGTTCAGGTCAATGTTCCTTGTCTGTAGACGGTATCATTAACACGCTTCTCTTTAAACCCATGGCCGACGTCTCAATTCAGTCCGGTTAGGCCACAATTTAACGTGGTTTTATCCTCAGGCTAATATAACGGTATCAGTCCTGATCCCTATCCCCCCAAAAAAACGACAAAAAACGTTTTGTTTCCTACAAAAACGTATTTGCCAAACATATGCTATAGTCAATCTTACAGAACAATTTCCACACTCAAATTTTTCAACTTTCTGATAAACATTAGTCCCTCCCCAAAGACAGCCCGTACATGTGATAGAATATACACAACACCAAGCAGTAAACATCTTACACCACTCCGACGCCTCTAAGTCTGTCAGCTCTTTATCCCAGCACGCTAATCCTTACATTTCGGCAACCTCTAAAACATTTGTTTGTGGAGGCCTGAATTCTGAATGGGCTACACTTCTCCACATAGCCCAGAACAGCACACCTTTACACATATGTCAGTACCTGTAATCATGTATAAACAACCAGAACAACAACCAAAAACAAATGCACGGCATACAATTGTCAAAGTATTTGCAAGCATACACACGACCATGTGCGATCCACCTTTCATTCCATTAGTGTCACACCTTGACACACATGTCAGCACCTGCCAATAGACCCCCCACAGCAGATTACTGAACTATGGCTAAATTATAACTTAATCTTATCCCAACTACTGCCAACCATGGCTGTGTCCGAAAACAAAACATGAATCGCTTAACACTCTGACTACGTCATGAAAGTAGCCCTATCCTTTCCAGACACAGTCTACTCTTGTCCAAGTTGAATAGCTCCGTTAATAAAATTGTTGGCGTCTTTGTCAAACGGAACTACGACCGAGTGTTGGGACCTAACTAATTCATCTTTGTCTCCCCAAAATCTCTACATCTAAGGCAACTGGTCTTCCCTAACCAAACGTCACGTTCCCCTGTTAACCTTGAACATCACCTGGCGCAGGGAACATTATTTGACTTTCATTCTTATGTCGAGCGACCCTGAGTTTCCTGTTCATCCCGACCCTGGCCACCCCGACCCTGTCCATCTCGACCCTGTCCATCCCAACCCTGTCCATCCCGACCCTGTCCATCTCGACCCTGGGTCTCCTGTCCATCCCGACCCTGGGTCTCCTGTCCATCCCGACCCTGGGTCTCCTGTCCATCCCGACCCTGGGTCTCCTGTCCATCCCGACCCTGTCCATCTCGACCCTGTCCATCCCAACCCTGGCCACCCCGACCCTGAGTTTCCTGTCCATCCCTACCCTGGTTCTCCTGTCCGTCCCGACATGTTAGTCAGGGTAAGGCACAACATACTGACCAGACATGTTAGTCAGGGTCAGGTACAACATACTGATCAGACATGTTAGTCATGGTCAGGCACAACATACTGACCAGACATGTTAGTCAGGGTCAGGCACAACATACTGACCAGACATGTTAGTCAGGGCAGGCCCAACATACTGACCAGACATGTTAGTCATGGTCAGGCACAACATACTGACCAGACATGTTAGTCAGGGTCAGGCACAACATACTGACCAGACATGTTAGTCATGGTCAGGCACAACATACTGACCAGACATGTTAGGCAGGGTCAGGCACAACATACTGACCAGACATGTTAGTCAGGGTCAGGCACAACATACTGACCAGACATGTTAGTCAGGGTCAGGCACAACATACTGGCCAGACATGTTAGTCAGGGTCAGGCACAACATACTGGCGAAGACCCTCACCGTGACTTCCTAGTAGCTGTTTCCTGGGAACGAGCTGTTTTCATGACAGCCTGGCTAACGAGAAGAGGTATCGACGTGAGCCCGTAGTAAAGACTGACACGCAGATGAAGTCAAGCATTGCATAACCGCCTGGAAAACTCAGGTCCACATTCATCAGCACGCTCGGGATGTGAGAAAAGCTACTACAACCCGCCACTTAACGTCTTTTTCTGGGCGCACATAAAATTGTTGGCATTCGAAACAAGAAGAACAGCCCCACCACCAGAGTGGGAGGAGCACAAGACGCAAGGTGTTCACATTCTATATTAGCTGAAGGTGTTCACATTCTATATTAGCTGAAGGTGTTCATATTCTATATTAGCTGAAGGTGTTCATATTCTATATTAGCTGAAGGTGTTCATATTCTATATTAGCTGAAGGTGTTCACATTCTATATTAGCTGAAGGTGTTCATATTCTATATTAGCTGAAGGTGTTCATATTCTATATTAGCTGAAGGTGTTCACATTCTATATTAGCTGCTGCTGTTAGAGACAATAGGGATAGAGACCAAGGTTTGATCTGGGTTTTCAGATCAGAGGCAAACATGCAGTTACTGACTGCCACCCTCGGCCTAGAGAACGTAGTCACAGTTAGACTGGTAGATCAATGATTTCTATGACTAGAAGGAATCAGTTCTTAGTGTTTCCTTGGTTCTCACGTCTAATGGGGGTAAATCTATATACGAAACATTATGTAAATATATGTCGGAGACAATGTGTAAATATGTGTCGGAGTAAAAGTAAATATATGTTAGAGACTATGTGTAAATATGTGTTGGAGACTATGTGTAAATATGTGTCGGGTTCATTTAATGTATTGCCCTTGTCCTTGTCCAGTTATTGTCCTTGTCCAGTTATTGTCCTTGTCCAGTTATTGTCCTTGTCCAGTTATTGTCCTTGTGCAGTTATTGTCCTTGGGCAGTTTCTATCCTTGTGCAGTTATTGTCCTTGTGCAGTTATTGTCCGTATCCAGTTATTGTCCTTGTCCAGTTAATATCCTTGTCCAGTTATTGTCCTTTGCAGTATCTATCCTTGTGCAGTTATTGTCTTTGTCCAGATATTGTCCTTGTCCAGTTAATGTCATTGTCCAGTTATTTTTTTTGTCCAGTTATTGTCCTTGTCCTTGTCCAGTTATTGTCCTTGTCCAGTTATCGTTCTTGTCATTGTTCAGTTATTGTTCTTGTCATTGTCCAGTTATTGTCATTGTCCAGTTATTGTCCTTGTCCTTGACCAGTTATTGTCATTGTCCAGTTATTGTCCTTGTCCAGTAATTGTCCTTGACCAAATATTGTCATTGTCCAGTTATTGTCCTTGTCCTTATCCAGTTATTGTTCTTGTCATTGTCCAGTTATTGTCATTGTCAAGTTATTTTTCTTGTCATTGTCCAGTTATTGTCCTTGTCAAGTTATCGTTCTTGTCATTGTCCAGTTATTGTCATTGTCAAGTTATCGTTCTTGTCATTGTCCAGTTATTGTCATTGTCAAGTTATCGTTCTTGTCATTGTCCAGTTATTGTCCTTGTGCAGTTATTGTCCTTTTCCTTGTCCAGTTCTTGTCATTGTCATTGTCCAGTTATTGTCCTTGTCCTTGACCAGTTATTGTCATTTTCCAGTTATTGTCCATGTCCTTGTCCAGTTAACTTCATTGTCCAGTTATTTTCCTTGTCCTTGACCAGTTATTGTCCTTGTCATTGTCCAGTTATTGTCCTTGTGATTGTCCAGTTATTGTCATTGTCCAGTTATTGTCCTTGTTTAGTTATTATTCTTGTCATTGTCCAGTTACTGTTCTTGTCCAGTTATTGTCACTGTCCAGTTATTGTCTCTGTCACATTATTGTCACTGTCCAGATATTGTCCAGTTATTTTACTTATCCAGTCAGTGTCTTTGTCCAGTTATTGTCACTGTCCAGTTGTTGTCCTTGTCCAGTTATTGTCCTTGTCCAGTTATTGCCATTGTCCAGTTATTGTCCGTGCCATTGTTCAGTTATTGTCCTTGTCCAGTTATTGTCATTGTCCAGTTTTTTTTCTTTTCATTGTCCAGTTATTGTCCTTATCCAGTTATTGTCATTGTCCAGTTATTGTCATAGTCCAGTTATTGTCATGGTCCAGTTATTGTCATTGTCCAGTTATTTTTCTTTTCATTGTCCAGTTATTGTCCTTATCCAGTTAGTGTCCTTGTCCAGTTATTGTCATAGTCCAGTTATTGTCCTTTTCCAGTTATTGTCCTTGTCATTGTCCAGTTATTGTCCGTGTCCAGTTATTGTCCTTGTCCAGTTATTATCTTTGTCCAGTTATTATCGTTGTCAAGTTCTTGTCCTTTTCGTTGTCCAGTTATTGTCCTTGTCCAGTTATTGTCCTTGTCCAGTTTTTGTCCTTGTCCAATTATTGTCCTTGTCCAATTTTTGTCCTTGTCCAGTTATTGTCCTTGTCCTTGTCCAGTAATTGTCCTTGACCAGTTATTGTCATTGTCCAGTTATTGTCCTTGTCCTTATCCATTTATTGTTATTGTCATTGTCCAGTTATTGTCATTGTCAAGTTATTGTTCTTGTCATTGTCCAGTTATTGTCCTTGTCCTTGACCAGTTATTGTCATTGTCCAGTTATTGTCCATGTCCTTGTCCAGTTATTGTCATTGTCCAGTTATTTTCATTGTCCTTGTCCAGTTATTGTCCTTGTCATTGTCCAGTTATTGTCCTTGTGATTGACCAGTTATTGTCATTGTCCAGTTATTGTCCTTGTCCTTGACTAGTTATTGTCATTGTCCAGTTATTGTCCTTGTCCTTGACTAGTTATTGGCATTGTCCAGTTATTGTCCTTGTCCTTGTCTAGTTATTGTCATTGTCCAGTTATTGTTCTTGTCATTGTCCAGTTTTTTTATTGTCCAGTTATTGTCATTGTCCAGTTATTGTCACTGTCCAGTTATTGTCCTTGTCCAATTATTGTCACTGTCCAGTTATTGTCCAGTCATTTTCTTTGTCCAGTCAGTGTCTTTGTCCAGTTATTGTCACTGTCCAGTTATTGTCCTTGTCCAGTTATTGTCCTTGTCCAGTTATTGCCATTGTCCAGTTATTGTCCTTGCCATTGTTCAGTTATTGTCCTTGTCCAGTTATTGTTCTTGTCCAGTTCTTGTCCTTGTCCAGTTATTTTCATAGTCCAGTTATTGTCATGGTCCAGTTATTGTCCTTTTTCAGTTATTGTCCTTGTCATTGTCCAGTTATTGTCCGTGTCCAGTTATTGTCCTTGTCATTGTCCAGTTATTGTCCGTGTCCAGTTATTGTCCTTGTCCAGTTATTATCTTTGTCCAGTTATTGTCGTTGTCAAGTTATTGTCCTTTTCGTTGTCTAGTTATTGTCCTTGTCCAATTATTGTCCTTTTCTTTGTCCAGTTATTGTCCTTGTCCAGTTTTTGTCCTTGTCCAATTATTGTCCTTGTCCAGTTTTTGTCCTTGTCCAGTTATTGTCCTTGTCCAGTTGTTGTCCTTGTCCAGTTATTGTCTTTGTCCAGTTATTGTCCTTGTCCAGTTATTGTCCTTGTCCAGTTATTGTCTTTGTCCCTTTTTCTCACTACCTTCTCTCACTCTCCCTCTCTCTTATACACACTTCCTTTTTCATACTCTCTCTCACTCGCTCTATCTGACTCACTCTACATCTCACTCTGCCTTTCACTTCCCACTCTCTCTCACTCCCTCCTCCACTCTATCGCACTCTCACTCTTTGCCTCTCTCTTTCTCCATCTCTCCCTTTCTCATTCACATTCTTTCTCTCTCACTTTCTCATACTCCCTCTCACACTATCACTCTCTCTCACTCTCTCTCACACATTCTCTCGCTCCTACTCACTCCCTCTCTTTCTTCCTTCACTCTTTCTCCCACTCACACTCTCTCTGTCTCTCACTCACACTCCCTTTCTCACTCACTGCCTCTCTCACTCCCTCTCTCACTGCCTCTTACTCTCTCTCTCACTCCCCTCTCTCACTCACTCCGTCTCTTACTCCCTCTATCTCTCACTCACCCACTGCCTCTCTCACTGCCTCTCATTCCCTCTCTCACTCCCTCTCTCACTGCTTCTCACTCCCTCTCTCACCCTCCCTCTCTCACTCTTTCGCACACTCTCTCTCACCCACTTTTACTCCATGTCACTCACTCTCTCTCACTCTCGCTCTCTCCCTCTCTTACACTCCCTCTCTCACTCTTTCTCACACTCTCTCTAACTCATTATTTCTCTTACTCATTCTCTTTTACTCCATTTCACTCACTCTCTCTCACTCCCTCACTATCTCTTACTTACTCTCACTTATTCTCTCTCACTCCCTCTTACTCCCTCTTGATCTCTCTCACTCTCCCGCTCCCTCTCACTCTTTCTTTCACTCACACTCCCTGTATCTCTCACTCACACTCCCTATCTCACTCACTGCCTCTCTCACTCTCTCTCTCACTGCCTTTCTTACTCCCTCTCTCACTCCACCTCTCACTCACTCCCTCTCTTACTCGCTCTCTAACTCTCATTCTCTCCCTTTCTCACTCTTCCTCACACTCTCTCTCACTCTGTAGTTGTTTGTTTCATCAGCAGAAGTCATCCCACACAGAGAACCAGTCACGAGACCAAGAAGAGAAACCCTCCTCGCCGAAGCAACAGAGACGAGCAGAGAGAAAGAGGTAGAAGGCCTCCTCTTTACCAGTAGATAGAAGGGACTGGTGTGGGGTTGTGTGGGGTTGTGTGGGGGGGGGGGGTGCGGTTGAGGTGTTGTGTGGTGTGGGGTGGTGCGGTTGAGGTGTTGTGTGGTGTGGGGTTGTGTGGTTGAGGTGTTGTGTGGTGTGGGGTGGTGCGGTTGAGGTGTTGTGTGGTGTGGGGTTGTGTAGTTGAGGTGTTGTGTGGTGTGGGGTGGTGTGGGGTTGTGTGGGGTGGGGTGGTTGAGGTGTTGTGTGGTGTGAGGTGGTGTGGGGTTGTGTGGGGTGGGGTGGTTGAGGTGTTGTGTGGTGTGGGGTGGTGTGGTTGAGGTGTTGTGTGGTGTGGGGTGGTGTGGGGTTGTGTGGGGTTGTGTGGGGTGGGGTGGTTGAGGTGTTGTGTGGTGTGGGGTTGCATGGGGTTGTGTGGGGTGGTGCGGTTGAGGTGTTGTGTGGTGTGGGGTGGTGTGGGGTGGGGTGGGGTGGGGTGGGGTGGTTGAGGTGTTGTGTGGTGTGGGGTGGTGTGGGGTTGTGTGGGGTGGGGTGGTTGAGGTGTTGTGTGGTGTGGGGTGGTGTGGGGCTGTGTGGGGTGGGGTGGTTGAGGTGTTGTGTGGTGTGGGGTGGTGTGGGGTGGGGTGGTTGAGGTGTTGTGTGGTGTGGGGTGGTGTGGGGTTGTGTGGGGTTGTGTGGGGTGGGGTGGTTGAGGTGTTGTGTGGTGTGGGGTTGCATGGGGTTGTGTGGGGTGGTGCGGTTGAGGTGTTGTGTGGTGTGGGGTGGTGTGGGGTTGTGTGGGGTGGGGTGGTTGAGGTGTTGTGTGGTGTGGGGTGGTGTGGGGTTGTGTGGGGTGGGGTGGTTGAGGTGTTGTGTGGTGTGGGGTGGTGTGGGGCTGTGTGGGGTGGGGTGGTTGAGGTGTTGTGTGGGATGGGGTGGTGTGGGGTTGTGTGGGGTGGTGTGGGGTGGGGTGGTTGAGGTGGAACATTAGTACAATTTTCATGATATTGAAGTTCAACAAATAACGTGTTTGCAACAATCGTACATGCAAGTTTGCACGAGACACACGGACATGTATAACAGACAAGACAGCGCAGGTACAGGAAGGACTTATAGGTTCTACTTTCAGTTAACCAAACTCCTGGCTCTAACATCAACAGACACAAAAACTCCTGACTCTAACATCAACAGACACAAAAACTCCTGGCTCTAACATCAACAGACACAAAAACTCCTGACTCTAACATCAACAGACACAAAAACTCCTGACTCTAACATCAACAGACACAAAAACTCCTGACTGTAACATCAACAGACACACAAACTCCTGGCTCTAACATCAACAGACACAAAAACTCCTGACTCTAACATCAACAGAAACAAAAACTCCTGACTCTAACATCAACAGACACAAAAACTCCTGACTCTAACATCAACAGACACAAAAACTCTTGGCGCTAACATCAACAGACACAAAACAACACCTCGTGGAGGAGGTTACCAAAATGTTAGATAAGGGGAGCCATTGGACGTTATTTATCTAGATTTTGCAAAGGCCTTTGATAGAGTACCTCATCAAAGATTATTTCGAAAGTTAAAATCACATGGAATAGGTGGGGAAGTTGCCAAATGGATTGAAAATTGTTTAACGGAAAGAAGGCAGGGGGTGGGCATAAATAAGGAGTACTCTGAGTGGTGTGAAGTGAAAAGTGGTGTGCCACAGGACTCGGTTTTGGGACCAATTTTGTTCTTGATTTATATAAACTATTTGGACATTGATATGGGATCCATGATTGCAAAATTTGCTGATGGCACAAAACTATGATGTAGTGTCTCACCTAAGGCAGAAGTGGATATATTGAAGTCGGATTTAGGTCAAATTCTAGAAGGGTCTGTAAGCTGACAAATGGAGTTTAACGTAGATAAATGTACAGTCATCCACGTGGGTAGATCCAATATGGAACATAATTACAGAATGGGAGAGAACAATATTAGAAAGATAGATAAGGAAAGGCACGTAAGGATTATAATAGATCATACAGGTAAGGTGAGTGAGCAAGTTCAGCTAGCAGTGAAAAAGGCAAATGCAATGTTAGGCATGATAAAAAGACATATTAAACATGGGAGCTAGGAAGTGATAGCCAAACTGTATAAAGCATTAGTTAGACCTAGATTGGAGTAATGTGTACAGGTGTGGAGTCCTTATCATAGAATGTATATAAACATTCTGGAAAGGATACAAAAAAGAGCGAAAAGCTGATAGTGAATTCCAGAATTACAGTTATGAGGAAAGACTTAGAAAAACCTGCCTACAGTGTCTAGAAGAGAGAAGAATTCGTGGTGACTAAATACAGGTTTATAAGATGATCAGAGGAATGGATACATTAGACTATAACAAGTTTGTTTAAAATACAGCCACCCACAACAACAAGAAGGGATAGCTACAAATTAACTAAAGAGAGGTCCAGATTAGATATTAGAAAATATTTTTTTAGTCAGAGAGTGGTGAATGCTTGGAATGCATTTCCACGGGAGGTAGTGGACAGAGGCAGATGCAGGTACAGTTAATGCATTTATATATAAACTAGATGCCCTTTGCTTTTAGAGCAAGCTAATCTAAATTAAACTAGTTATCTACAGGCTCTGCAGAGTCTTCTAAACCAGTATTAAGATGTTAGGTTAAAAACTTGCTTTCAGATAAAATAGATTTTAAGGATTCGCCCAATTCTACCAAGGCTTGCCAATGGCACATCCATTGTTATGCTCGTGTTACAGCTGGGAGATATAGCTGTAGTTCTATGTTACAGCTAGAAGATATAGCTGTAGTTCCATGTTACAGCTGGGAGATGTAGCTGCAGTTCCATGCTACAGCTGGGAGATATAGCTGTAATTCCATGTTACAGCTGGGAGATATAGCTGTAATTCCATACTACAGGTGGGAGATATAGCTGTAGTGCCTTATTACAGCTGGGAAATGTAGCTGTAGTTCCTTGTTTCAGCTGGGAGATATAGTTGTAGTTCCTTATTACAGCTGTGAGATATAGCTGTAGTTCCATGTTACAGCTGGGAGATATAGCTGTAGTTCCTAGTTACAGCTGAGAGATATAGCAGTAGTTCCTTGTTACAGCTGAAAGATATAGCTGTAGTTCCTTGTTACAGCTGTGAGATATAACTGTAGTTCCTTATTACAGCTGAGAGATATATCTGTAGTTCCTTGTTACAGCTAAGAGATATAGATGTAGTTCCTTGTTACTGCTGGGAGTTATAGCCGTAGTTCCTTGTTACAGCGGGGAGATCAGCTCAATTGATCGGATAAGTTGGAGAGATTATTCTGGATATGTCGTTGAGAAATGTGTTGATGTTTGATACAACTATTTAAAACAGAATAAACATTGATTACGTAAAATATGTTTTATGACCTTGATCTTTTCATGTATGCTCGCCAGTGTCTGGGGGATACAAAGACATAAAAGAAGATTTTTTTCTCAGAACAGAAATTCTCATCAACATCTTTCATCATCATTATTCTAAAACATCCAAAGGACAGAAGGATAAATGAGGTCGTGGAAGAATAAGACTGGAGGTCGGTAAAACGTGTAGAGAAGGTCCTCTAGAAATGGAGGTCGGTAAAACGTGTAGAGAAGGTCCTCTAGAAATGGAGGTCGGTAACACGTATAGATAAGGTCCTCTAGAAATGGAGGTCGGTAAAACGTGTAGAGAAGGTCCTCTAGAAATGGAGGTCGGTAAAACGTGTAGAGAAGGTCCTCTCGAAATGGAGGTCGGTAAAACGTGTAGAGAAGGTCCTCTGGAACTGGAGGTCGGTAAAACGTGTAGAGAAGGTCCTCTAGAAATGGAAGTCGGTAAAACGTGTAGAGAAGGTTCTGTAACACACATACACACACATACACACACACACGCATACACACACACCCAAACACACACACACACACACACAACACTCACACACACACACACAAACACACACACACGCACACACGCACACACGCGCACACACGCACACACGCGACGCACGCACGCACACACGCACGCACCCACACACCCACCCACTCATACGCACGCTCCACACACACACACACACACTTGATAACTAAGGCAGAAGGCCAAGCACGAGTTACAAGAATTGATCGTGTCTTTATTATACAATAAGACAGGATGGACGTCACGAGGCAGTCACGTGTTCTTTGAGTTTGTATCTTATCTGTATGATCTATTATAATCCCTAGGTCCCTTTCCTTTTCTATATTTCTAATATTGTTCTCGTTCATTCTGTAATTATGTTCCATATTGGATATACCCATGTGGATGACTGTACATTTATCTACATTAAACTCCATTTGCCAGCTTACAGACCATTCTTGAATTGTATCTAAATCCGACATCAATATATCCACTTCTGCGTTAGATGAAACACTACTGCATAGTTTTGTGTCATCAGCGAATATTGCACTCTGAGTACTCCTTATTTATGCCCACCCTCTGCCTTCTTCCCGTTAACCAATTTTCAATCCATTTGGCAGCTTATCCACCTATTCCATGTGATTTTTACTTTCAAAATAATTTTTGATGAGGAACTCAATCAAAGGCCTTTGTAAAATCTAAATAAACAACATCCACTGACTCCCCTTTATCTTTGATTTTAATAACCTCCTCCATGAATTCTAATAAATTTGTTAAGCATGATCTGCCTCTAGTAAACCGATGCTGACTATTTCTGATTAGATTAAACTTGTCTAAATGCATTGCAATGTTTTCTATAGTTCGCTGGATCATATTTTTTTGCATTTTTAATAAGAAGATCGCTTCAAATCTCCTAGCACAATCCCATTTGCAACTGATTTAGAACATAATATAACCAATGGTTTTGCTAGTTGGTCTCAAATTTGATACAGAAATTTTGGATGATAGCCATCTTGACTTGGTCATTTTTCCACTTTAAAATCCTCCAATTTAAAAAAAAAATAATTTCCTCTGTAATACAGATTGATCTTAATCCCGCTGTATCCATCGCTCTTTGAAAGATATATATAGGCTATGGGATGTTGGAGAGTCCACTTTTGCATAGACTGTGCCAAAGTACTGATTAAGTAGATTAGCTGCCTCCCTATTCTCACTTATTATTATTATCCCTGTACTGTCTATGAGAGGACTTACTTTGTCTTTCGTTCTTTGTTTATTTCTAACATGAGAAAACAAGCTTTTTTTTACTATCAGTCTTGATCCTTTGAGCAACTTTTTTTGGAAGTAGTTTTGCTGTTTTATTTACTTTCTGAGCTATGCTCTGCTTGTTCAAATATTTTAAATATGTTTCTTTTTATTTACCTGCCTCTATATATTTTTTCCATGCTTTATTTTTAGCTCTTCTAAATTTCACTACAAATTTAGTTATCCACTTTTTACGGCTGAGGTTTACATTCATCTTTTAACTTTTCTAGAACTGTTTAAAAACTCTCACAATCTTTGTTCAACATCTGTTCCTCTGACAATATCTTTCCAGATTATGTGGCTCCCTACCACTTTCATCTTCTTAACATCTGCCTTAGAGTAGTCGTAAATCGTGTTTATGGATTTTTCTTTCCCTGCAGTAAGTTCCCAACGGATGATTTGATGGTCACTTGAGCCAAACAGTTCTCCAACGGTAACGTTTTAAATTATATTTTCCTCTGTAGTTAAAACCAGGTCGAGTGTGTTTTTGCCTCTGGTGGCTACTTCTACATGTTGAATTAATAAATTGGCAGTTATGCACTTAACACAAGGTTTTGACTCTACAAGTGCTTCTGCCATACCCAATTTTATTTCTGAAAAGTTGAAATCCCCCATAAAAATAGCGTCCCTTCACTTGCATTTGCTATGCTACTAATCAGCTCCTCATCTTCCGTTATTCTATCTTAGAACATTCTCACACTCATCCACATCATCATGACCATACTCAGTAAATGACATATCACACAGCAGGTGGCATATTTATTATATCATACTCATATCATAGAATGAGTAGAGAAATTACAAACACAATATAATACATATCTTAACTAAACATTCTACTAAAACGGGAATTGTAAGCATTAGCTATTGATGGAATTCCCAACTAACTAAAAACCGAGTTCTATTGCCTTGCAATTACATCACACACACGTCGCCTTAACTGCGTCTTCAACACACCTTATCAAATACTCTTCCTCACTGAAATCACCTCAGGCGGGCGATCTCGACATAACTCGTTCACAATGTGTCCTTGCTTACAAACACACTTTCAGATTATCCATTAATGCAAAACTCACACACCTATTTGAGCGATCCTGTTCTATCACTAAACAATCGTCCAACAGTCTATCAATCGCTCCTCTATCTAAGTCGGTGAGTTAAACATACTATCCACATTCAGTCGTCCCCTCTCTATGACAGCCTCTCTCTCTCCAGCCTCTCTCTATCCAGCATCCCTCTCTCCAGCCTCTCTCTCTCCAGCCTCTCTCTATCCAGCCTCTCTCTCTCCAGCCTCTCTCTCTTCAGCCTCTCTCTATCCAACCTCCCGAGCTAAACTTTGTCTCGAGTTATATATCCTCAAGCAAGGCCAGAGCTTGACCAATCAATCTCAGGTGATGGTCATCTTCAATCCCAATTGGAACGAAACACTTTGCACACCTGTCACTCATTCTCTCGCAGCAAGCCCCGCTGCCAATTTCGTCTGTCAATCAATCTCCCCCTACCAAAATCGGAAGGCCAGTGGTCAGTTTCTACCTGTCCACATTCCTTAACCCAACTCTGTTCTCCTTTGCTGAGACGGTGAGTGACCTTGACATGCATTCAGGTAGCTTTAAGCTTTAACATGTACAGGCATCCTAAACTCCCCTTGCTCCGGCGGGAACTGTTACAACATCCTCACAACGCCACGCCACCCTTCTCTGTCATATGCCGCTGCCTGTGACTCTTCTGGTCGGAGACTGGTCCATTCTTTTATGTTGTCCTCTCATCTCTTTTTGGGCCGGCCTCTTCGTCGTCTGCCATGCACCTTTCCGTGGAGGATTGTGTTTGCAAGACCACTTGATCTCGATATGTGACCGTACCAAGCGAGTTTCCTTCTTTTGACAGTTGCCAAGAGATCTTCGAAAGGCCCTATTGCTGTTGTAATTCTTTCTCGTATTTCCTCATTTGTAACTCGATCTTTGTACGTGACGTTCAAAAGTTTTCGAAAACATCTCATCTCCAAGGCCTGTATCCTTCGTTGAAGGTCAGCTGTAACTGTCCATGTCTCACACGCATAGATGAATATTGACAGGACCAGTGTACGCATTAATCTGATTTTTGTGCATAGTGCTAACCGTTTATCTTGCCAGATTTTGTTAAGCCGTGCAAGCGCCGCTATTGTCTGTGCTATTCTGGCCAACGCCTCACATTTTGATCCTTCATCACTGACAATCGACCCAAGATATTTAAAGCGGTCAACCACTTCGTTTCCCCGGAGCTGATATAGGAAGCCACCACGATCTGGTTATGATGACCACGCGTCTGCGATTGAAGGGAGTCGCAAAGAAGGATGTAACCAGGCTAAAGTTTGACCTGGACAAACTAATGGACCCAAAAATCACTGAAGTGTTCCAAGCAAGGGTGGGAGGGAGATTTGCGCCACTGTTGGTTCTCAGAGAGGGACTGGATACAGATACAGTTACAGAGTCTCTGAACGCAGCTCTCATAGATACTGCAACAGAGATCATGGGATGCCACCAAACAAAAAAAAAGCCATGGGTGACCAAAGACATTCTAGACCTTCGTGATAAAAGAAGGTCACTGAAAAAACACAATCACCCACCGGAGGAGGTCGGCAGTTATAAAGAGGTCAAGAAAGCCATACAACTAAAGATGAGAGAGGCAAAAGAAGCGTGGGTATGCGAGCAATGCGCAAACATCGAAGAGAGACTAAACAGAAATGATGCTAAAGGAGCATACAAGGTGGTCAAAGAATTGGTAACACCAAGACAAAGTTGGAGCCTTATGATTCATGATAAAAGCGGCAAGTGCCTTAATGAGAAAAATGACGTACTGGCACGATGGACAGAGTACTGTTCCGAGTTATATAACTATGAAGGGTGAAACGAACCAGAGAAAACAATCCCCCCAACACAAACAAATATAGAGGATAACCAACTGATAAAAAAGGAAGAGGTAATTGCAGCGGTAAAGACATTGAGAAGAGGGAAGGCGGCCGGCGTGGACAATATACCAGCAGAGCTCTTACAAGCAGGTGGAGAGGTAGTGGTGGAGGCCTGACACACATCTGTAACAAAATATGGGCGACAGGAAACTGGCCGGACTTATGGACGAAATCAATAGTTATGCCGCTACATAAGTCTGGAAACCTAAAGATGTGCTAAAATTACAGAACAATAAGCCTCATCAGCCACCCTAGCAAGGTCATGATTAGATTAATCCTCATTTTTGTTACCACATGATAGATCACCTTTTATCGTTATATTAACAGAATTTATACAGTATAATAAAACGCCACCTCCCTTAGTCTTGTCTCCAACTACCCAATCTTTCCTTAACATTGCATATCCCTCTATTTCAAGTTCACTATCTGCAATGTTTTCATATGTCCATGATTCTGTTAACCCTATTATATCTGGTTTTTCTTCTTCTACATACAGTTCCAATTCTTCTCTTTTATTTACTATGCTTCTCACATTTGCATAAAAACATTTTAGTTTGTAATTTTGTTGTTTTTCCCCTTTTTGCTTTTGATTTATCAGTTTTTTTTTTGATTTTTCACTACTTATTTCACACTTCCCTAACCCCAACTCTCCCCTTTGACTGCATCCTCTATAGCACCCTGTTGTAGACCTATCTTTAGTCTCATACTTCATATGCCTTAATAGTTTAAATACCTAACACAATGATTAAACATATACTTTGCTACAACATGCTGTCCTATCTCATTTAGATGTAAACCTGTCCTATCTCATAACATTTTGCTTGTGTCTACTTTCACATCGATAAATTCCATTCCCATGTCCGCACACATCACCTGTAACCTAAGGTTGATACCTATACCTATTATCTTGCTATCTAGAAAGTCTGACCCATCTGCTCTATCTAAAATACCCATCATTGTGACCTTCCTGAACTTTTTTTCCTTAAGTGTTCCCAAAGACTTTTGTATTTATTCATAATTATTTCAGTACCATCTCTCTTTACATTATTAGTTTCTACCAATACCACAACATGACTGTTTCCTTTGTCATCTTTCCTCTTTATTCTCGCCTCTGTCCTCAATTTTTGCTCCCCTAATATCCATTTTTTCAAACCCATACCTAACTACCTAACTGACAACCCCTACCTAACTGACAACCCCTACCTAACTGGCAACCCACACCTAACTGACAACCCACACCTAACTGACAACCCATACCTAACTGACAACCCATACCTAACTTTTCTCTTCTTTTTCATCTGCCTCAAATCTACCCCCCCCCCCTCCCTTCCCCGCCCCCAATCTCTTCTCATTTGTACTAATATCGCACTCCATTCGAGCCTGTCTCTCTTCGACTCTACATACCGTGCATACAACTTTCCCATCATCTTCCAACGTTGTATCTATCCCTACACTAATACAAACATTACAAATCACACAATCTTGACTGGTCTTTCTTCGTAGTATTTTATCTGGTCTTAGTGGCCATCCTAATTATGCTAGATATTACCTTTATCCAATAAGTTATACTAATACCTAATACAATGTATACTTGTTAAAGTATTTATCTTACAACAACTTATTGCTAACTAGTAGGCCTACACTAAATTTACACACTGTGTAACAAAGTACACTAACTTACAGACTGTTACTACCGCTCACTATACCACGCTATTTAATTCTGTCAAGTCACTAACTATCTGTTACAAACAGACCACTATTTTTTAAAATACGTATGCTACAGTAAACTACAATTCAGTTCAGTTCAGTTCATCCCGTAACCCATCAGGTCGTTGGGGCACACATGAAGACACTCCCAAAATCCCACGCCATCCCTCTGTGTCTGTCGCCGCCTGTCGTATATCACCGGGACGAAGGCCTGACCACTCAGTGATGTTGTCCACCCATCTCTTCCTTGGACGTCCTCGCCCTCTCTGTCCCGGTACGGAACCAAAGAGTATCGAGTTGGTAATTCAGTTGGACCTCGCGACGTGCCCGCACTAGGCCATCTTTCGTCTTTTGATAGCTGTAAACAGATCTTCAAAAGGACCAATAGAGTCTTCAACTTTCTGACGTATTTCTAAGTTCGTGAGTTTTCTATAGCACCTCATTTCCATTGCATGTATCCTGCCCTGGATATCTGCTCTAATGGTCCAGGTCTCGCGGGAATACATAAATATTGATAGCACCAAAGAGCGCATTAGTCTAACTTTTATGCCGAGGGCGAGCCGCTTGTCTTGCCATGTAGGTTCCAGCCGAGTCAGCGCCGCTGTTGTTTGTGCTATTCTTGCAATTACCTCTGGCTTCGATACCTCTTCACTGATCAATGATCCCAGATATTTGAAACGTTTTACCACCTCGTTCCTACCCATTTGCCTCTATTGCAGATTTAAACCCTGCTATGTTATTGGTCATGAGCTTTGTTGTATCTGCATTTATTTCCATACCAAAACTCAGGGCCGCTCTATCCAATCTACCAATCAACTCCTGAAGTTCCCTCTCTGTGCCTGCCAATACATCAATATCATCAGCAAATCGGAAGTTTGTGATAAGCTTGTCACCTATTTTAACCGTGCCAACATGTCCTTTTAAGGTCGTCTCCATTATTTTCTCCAAGAATATATTGAAGAGTGTTGGGGAGAGAATACATCCCTGTCTCACACCCACCGTCGTACGGAATCAATCGCCTAGCGTCCCCTCTACTGAGACTGCGCTTGTCGCCTGCTGATAAAGGTTTTCAATTACCCTCACAATATCACTGTTGAACTTATAATGCGTCATTGTTGACCATAGCGCCGCATGCCACACTCTCTTAAACGCCTTTCTTAAGTCAATGAAGGCATGGCAGAATTGTTGTTGATACTCTGAGTACTTCTCATTCAGTAGCCGACGATTAAATATCTGCTCGATGGTACTCATTCCCGCTCGAAAGCCCGATTGTTCTTCGGCAATGATATTCTCTGCCTGTGGTTTCAGTCTGTTCTTCTTCTTCTGCGTTCTTTCTCAATCTCCTGCTACCAACCCCTGAACAGGATTTTGCAAGTAGCAGGATGTAGTCCAGAGAATGAAATGCGTTGTGTCGCTAGTCTACAGCTTGACTGCGATATTTGCACCTTTCGGTCCGACACATCCGTCAATGGCGGGTTCAGCCTGTTAAGTATTATTCTCAAGAGAACTTTACTTGGATGACTTATCAGACTGATTGTTCGATAGTTCTGACACATATTTAGGTTTCCTGATTTAGGCAGTGGTATAATTACTGATTTTGTCCAGCAGGTGGGCCACTCTCCTGTCTGCCAGATTCTATTGCAGATGTATGTCAGGGTATCAATTGTTGCCTCACCTCCCACTTTTAGGAGCTCTGCTGGGATATTATCCACACCTACAGCCTTCCCTCTCTTCCGCATTTTCACGGCTTCATACACTTCTTCCCTTGTTATCGGTTGATTTTCCTCAATCAGACTTACTTCAGGAGACATTGCATTTCTTGGGTCACCTCGACCTTCATGCTTATATAGTTCCGAGCAGTACTCTGTCCAGCGCTCACGAATGTCCTTCTGTGAGACATTTCCCACTCTTGTCCAGGATCGTTGTATTTCGACTTTGTACAGGCCTTACTAAGTCCTTGACTATTTTATATGCCCCCTTGGCATCATTTCTTCCTAGATTTTGTTCGATATCTGCACACTGAGTCGTTATCCATTCCACCTTGGTCTGTTTCATCTTGAACTTTATGTTTCCATTTATCTCTCTATATTACTGAATCTCATCTAGTGTTTTCTTCGCTCTCTTTATTTGTCGTATCCTGTCACATAAATCCAGTATTTCACTCGTGATCCATGCTTTCTTCTTAATCCTGCACCTACCTAGAACCTCAGATGCCGTGGAGATTAATGCCGAATTCAGGGCTTCAGTCATCGTCTCAACATCTGCCTCCTCTTTAAGAAACGAAAGAGGTGAGAATCTCCACCCCCCCCCCCCTCCCCCCCCCCCCCCCAATCACCGCTCCAAAGGTTTCCACTATATCCGGGTACTTCAACTTCTCCAAGTCAAATCTCAGTCGAGTTATCTCTCTTTTCAGAACTTTCTTTAGTCTGAGATGCAAGGTCATCAGCACTAAGTCGTGGTCGCTCCCTATATCGGCCCCTGGGAAACTTCTTGTCCGGGCGCTATTGACGCTAGATCTGAATCTCCTTTGGACCAAAATAAAGTCTTTTTGACTATGAAGCGTACTATTTGGGCTGTGCCACGTCCACCGTCTCGATATTTTATGTGGTCCCAGCGTATTCGCTACTACTAGCTTATTATAATACGCAAATTCCAGGAGTCTTAGACCTCTATCGTTCGTGGTCACATTTCCATATGCTCCACATGTGCCTTTCCAGTCACGTGCCATGTCTTCGTCAATTTCGGCATTCCAATCTCCCTGTACCACCAGCATATCGTTCTTCGGTACCTCGTTCACCAAAGCCTGCAATTCCTCGTAGAAGCTCTCAACCTCGCTGTCCTCGTAATCTGAGGTAGGAGCATAGCATTGTAACACCGTGACATTGAAGGGCTTAGCATTTAGTTGTATACTGAGCAATCGGCTTGATACTGGTCGGCAACCCAATACACAACCTGCTGTGTCTTTGTGCACCAGCATTCCGACTCCGTGAAGGTGTTTGTCGGGTCTTCCACTGTAATAGAACTTGTGACCTTCTTCTGTGGTGTGTTCTCCGAAATTTTGCCAACGTGATCCGCATATGCCAAGCACATTCCAGTAGTATCTATCCACCTCATGGGTCAGTTCTTTTATCTTCTCACTTGCACTTAGAATTCTAACATTCCAAGTGCCCAGAATGAAATCCTCTCTTCTGAGTCTTATGGTATTATGATACCATAAAACTACAATTACAACTACGTTATTATTACACAAATTGATTCTCAACACTAATACTTATATGGAACTATATAGATCTCTGTCCTGTCAATTTAAATCCACCACCATCTTGAACAACCGGTCACGCCTCATACGTAAATGGACATGTGTTATATTAGAAATAACGAGACATGTGTTATATTAGAAATAACGGGACACGTGTTATATTAGAAATAACCGGACAAGTGTTATATTAGAAATAACGGGACACGTGTTAAATTAGAGAAAATGGAACAAGTGTTATGTTAGAAATAACGGGACATATATAAGTGGAACTTGACAGGAGGCGAAGCCCCTAGTGTTGGATAGAAGACATTTAGGACACAATAACATTGTACGACAGTCTCTGTTCTGGAATGCCAAATACAAAATACAAAATGGCAGGCCAAAATACACAAGGTGAAAAGAATGACAAACATTAGGGGAATAGAAACAAGATGACATAGTTCAGGACTTGGCGTATATTTGTTGAGGGCATATGCTCGATTCGGAGCTCAATGGTTTGATTGATTGATTGGTGAGGTACCCTACACTTGACAGTTATAAACCTTCAACACATTGTCTTAGCCTTCATGCCACCTTTCTTTGAACCATCTCTCTCTCTCTCTCTCTCTTTCTTTCCCTCTCTCTCTCTCTCTCTCTCTCTCTCTCTCTCACATAGAGTACCTATGTGTGTGAGTGTAAGCGAGTATGTATGAGTGTAAGCAAATATGTGTGAGTGTAAGCGAATATGTGTGAGTGTATCGAGTATATGTGAGTGTAAGCAAGTATGTGTGAGTGTAAGCGAGTATGTGTGAGTGTAAGCCAGTATGTGTGAGTGTAAGCAAGTATGTGTGAGTGTAAGCAAGTATGTGTGAGTCTAAGCGAGTATATGTGAGTGTAAGCAAGTATGTGTGAGTGTAAGCGAGTATGTGTGAGTCTAAGCGAGTATATGTGAGTGTAAGCAAGTATGTGTGAGTGTAAGCAAGTATGTGTGAGTGTAAGCAAGTATGTGTGAGTCTAAGCGAGTATATGTGAGTGTAAGCAAGTATGTGTGAGTGTAAGCAAGTATGTGTGAGTCTAAGCGAGTATATGTGAGTGTAAGCAAGTACGTGTGAGTCTAAGCGAGTATGTGTGAGTGCCTCTCCCCTATATCTTGCTCTAGCCTTCTCTCCTATTGTGTTCATAACCGTGCGTGTGTGTGTGTGTGTGTGTGTTAGAGGTGAATGTGCGTCATTGTGTTTGTGTGTGTGTTAGACGTGAATGTGCGTCATTGTGTTCATAACCTTGTGTGTGTGTGTGTGTCATTGTGTTCATAACCGTGTGTGTGTGTGTGTTAGAGGTGAATGTGCGTCATTGTGTTCATAACCTTGTGTGTGTGTGTGTGTTAGAGGTGAATGTGCGTCATTGTGTTCATAACCTTGTGTGTGTGTGTGTTAGAGGTGAATGTGCGTCATTGTGTTCATAACCTTGTGTGTGTGTGTGTTAGAGGTGAATGTGCGTTATTGTGTTCATAACCTTGTGTGTGTTAGAGGTGAATGTGCGTCATTGTGTTCATAACCTTGTGTATGTTAGAGGTGAATGTGCGTCATTGTGTTAATAACCTTGTGTGTGTTACAGGTGAATGTGCGTCATTGTGTGCATCAATAGTGTTTGTACGTGTTTAAATTTAGCTAGGTCACCGCGTGCTTTGTCTGTGTCTGTCTACATATGTATTTATATGTGTCTATGTATATGTGTCTATGTATATGTGTCTATGTGTGTGTGTCTATGTATATGTGTCTATGTATATGTGTCTATGTGTATATGTTTATGTGTTTATGTGTATGTGTCTATGTGTATGTTGTTTATGTCTATGTGTCTATGTATATGTGTCTATGTATATGTGTCTATGTGTATGTGTCTATGTATATGTGTCTATGTATATGTGTCTATGTATATGTGTCTAAGTGTATGTGTCTATGTATATGTGTATCTGTTTTAATATAAAAGGGATGATTGCATGTACGGATATATCTGTGTACTTGTTAGTGCCATTCTACACCACAGTACACGTGTACAATATATATGTGCGTCTTTCTATAGGTACATGTGTACTGGTATTTATATGTGTACTGAATGTACGTGTGTACTGGATGTACGTGTGTACTGGGATGTACGTGTGTACTGGGATGTACGTGTGTATATCACTTTGTCCATGACCTAGCACGCAGTGATAAATATCCCTGACCACTCGTTCTCAATTCTGACAAAAATTCAGATAGCAGTTCTATCCGGTGCCTGCTGGGTCTTGGCGGTTTTAGTCAAGGAGAAAATGGAGGATTGAGGCACGAGCGAAGACCAATGAAACGCACTTATTTCCTCAATGAAGCTGACGTCATTATGGCACGAGATCCGAATGCGCTAAAAGGCGTAAGCAGAACAAGATAAGGACTGAGACACAAGAGGACAGTTGAAAGTGACGAATGAGAGAGACCAACAAATCGGACATTCTGACAGAAGTTGGACAGACCAGTTCCCCAGAGAAGAGTACCTGACCTAACGATGCTATATTTATATTTGTCAGATGGCCAGTGATGTTCAGTACAGGAGAACGAATCCAGATTGTGTTTAAGAAACAAACTGACATAAATTATTCACGTGGTCCAGAATTGAAAGACATATATCAAAGCGTCTTACGACCACATTGAATTCTCATGAATATGTCATTCGGCAATAACGTTTTAACATGAAATCTCATGAATAGGTCATTCGGCAGTAAAGTTTTAACATGAAATCTCAAAGTTCTAGAAGGAAGAGATGTTTTACTATTTGTTTGCAATTTCTACGAAATGCAGTGAGCAAGAAATCGTCCAGCAAATCGCCAATCTCAAAGCGCATTACAACCATATTGAAATCTCCAGCCAGAAGAAAACTCATTTGAAAACCAGCTCAGACCAAACATATCAGATCCACGGGTTGTTCAGATTAGAAGTCGATACCAAGAACCGTGTGATTCCACCAACGTGTCGATATAATTAGTAGTGAAGGAAACAGTTGGGAGTCAGGAAGTAGAAGTCAGGTTAGTAGTTAAGGTAGCAGTTGGGAGTCAGGAAGTAGAAGTTAGTTTAGAGAATAATTAACTAGAAGATATCCAGCCTAGGTCAGTCAGTGAAGGGAACAATATAACGTTGTATGATGTTCAGTGTTATTGCTTGTATGATGTTCAGTGTTATTGCTTGTATGATGGTCAGTGTTATTGCTTGTATGATGGTCAGTGTTATTGCTTGTATGATGGTCAGTGTTATTGCTTGTTGTATGATGGTCAGTGTTATTGCTTATTGTATGAAGGAGACAGAAAATCAATAGTGCTGATTATCGTGTTACTCATTGTGACAGAATCCGTTTTAGTGACTGTCGAGCTTAGGTGTAATCATCCCTATGCGATCAGCGCCAAAATAGAATTAGTTCAGTAGGTCCGTACATCCCAGCGGGATGCTGCAGCAGACCAACAAGAGGAGACTGGAGGGTAAGAAGCGGCGCCGTTACAGACTATCATTATTGGTCCACGTGACAAGGTGGTTTGAAAGATCAGACCGCCCGGCACTACTACACAATCCTTTGAATTCACCGAATATCCTGAAACGATTTACCGACTGTCAAGCCCAACCCGAAGTTCCTACCGCTGATAGTTCCAACTCCAAGCACTTCGGGTCTCCTTTCTTGACTCTGCTAGAAATCTCTTCTAGTCTCCCTAAACTCCGCCTTCTTCCCTCATCGTTAACAACTTCCTGTGACAGGTCCACGTGGCGTGATCTCTGATACACCAGCGATCAATCTCAGGGTTTAACCTCTTTCTCAAAAATGTCACTTGCACCTTTTTCTGGACAACCTCGGCACTACAGCATTGACGACTCTACTTATTCTCCCACCATCCCTCTGAATCCTGCCTGTCCTATCATTATAACTGAATGTATAAGGATTAATGCGCAAACTTGACATCTCATGGACACGTGTCTTGCAATTGGAACAAACACACTAAACAAAAGTAGCGGCTAATAATAAATGACAAACAGCTAACGCTTTTCCCTGACCTGATTTACAGACAATGACAAGTTACTCAGAAACCAGGTCGGCTTTGTTCTAGATGACATATGTAACTAACGTCTGTCTAGTAACCAGGTCGGCTTTATTCTAGATGACCTATGTAACTAACGTATGTCTCATATAGTAACCAGGCCGACTCTGTTCTAGATGACCCATGTAACTAACGTCTGTCTAGTAACCAGGTCGGCTTTGTTCTAGATGACCCATGTAACTAACGTCTGTCTAGTAACCAGGTCGGCTTTGTTCTAGATGACCTATGTAACTAACGTCTGTCTGAACCCTAAATATAGTTTCTTACTCTCCCACCTGCTCACTTCAGGACCCGCTATAATTAATCTTCGGTGGCCAAGTAGGGGAGACATTATCAAACCTGAAACTGTCCCAATTGTCCTCTAAGTCAACACATGTCCTCATTGGCCTCTAAGTCAACACATGTCCTCATTGTCCTCTGTCATCACATGTCCTCATTGTCCTCTGTTATCACATGTCCTCATTGTCCGCTAAGTCATCGCATGTCCTCATTGTCCGCTAAGTCATCACATGTCTTCATTGGCCTCTAAGTCATCACATGTCCTCATTGTCCGCTAAGTCAACATATGTCCTTACTGTGATGTATAGACCAAGCGAACTACAGACAACTCAAGACAAATAAATGAACCTTGCAATAAAAAACACAATTATAAACACGCAGACACATCACAACACAATCATAGCAACTCACTGACAACTCACAGACAACTCACATGCAACCCACAGACAACTCACAGACAATTCACAGACAATTCACTGACAACTCACAGAGAACTCACAGACAACTCATAGACAACTCACTGACAACTCACAGACAACTCACAGACAACACACAGACAACTCACAGACAACTGCATGATAAATGACAGACAACTCACTGACAACTCACAACACAATTATACCAACATACACAACTCACTGACAACTCACAGACAACTCACAGACAACTCACAGGCAACTCACATCACAAAGATAGACACATCACAATTTGAACATATCAGGACAACATGCGTAAGTCAGTCAAGCAGCGCCATATTGTGTACAAGAAATGTCTGCCCGATGTCTGCAGACAACAGAAAACCCAATCTAGCCGCTCCACTGCCGCCACCCTACACCAGACACAATCCTGTCTATAACCCCGACACAGAGGAGAGGCGATACTCTGGTATGTTCATCTGGTTGTTCTTGTAACTGCTCTTGTGTTTGGTCTAGTGGTTGTTCTTGTAACTGCTCTTGTGTTTGTTCTAGTGGTTGTTCTTGTAACTGCTCTTGTGTTTGTTCTAGTGGTTGTTCTTGTAACTGCTCTTGTGTTTGTTCTAGTGGTTGTTCTTGTAACTGCTCTTGTATTTGTTCTAGTGGTTGTTCTTGTAACTGCTCTTGTGTTTGTTCTAGTGGTTGTTCTTGTAACTGCTCTTGTGTTTGTTCTAGTGGTTGTTCTTGTAACTGCTCTTGTGTTTGTTTTAGTGGTTGTTCTTGTAACTGCTCTTGTGTTTGTTCTAGTGGTTGTTCTTGTAACTGCTCTTGTGTTTGTTTTAGTGGTTGTTCTTGTAACTGCTCTTGTGTTTGTTCTAGTGGTTGTTCTTGTAACTGCTCTTGTGTTTGTTCTAGTGGTTGTTCTTTTATTCTGGTTGTTGTTTTTGATATTGTTTATTTGTTCTTGTGGTTAATCATGATATTGTTTATTTGTTCTTGTGGTTAATCATGATATTGTTTATTTGTTCTTGTGGTTAATCATGATATTGTTTATTTGTTCTTGTGGTTAATCATGATATATCGAAAGTTATAGGATATTTCAACTAAGCTGGGGCAGGTTCAAGTTAAGGTCACACGCGGCATGCATTCCTTGTCAGGGACGGGCATTGATTAGCGGCACGAGAGAGAGAAAGAGAGTGAGAGAGCCAGGAGAGTTGTCTGCTGGGAAGAACTTAGAGTTTGTTGTCAAAGATGAGGGGGTGGGGTGGGTGGTGTGGGGGGGGGGGGGGGGGGGGTAAGGAGTGTCTAGGATCCAAGTGCAGCATATTTATTGAATTAAATAGAATCACAGAAACTAGACGTGTTGAAGGAGACACTAGACGTGTTGGAGGAGACACTAGACGTGTTGGAGGAGACACAAGACGTGTTGGAGGAGACACTAGACAAGTTGGAGGAGACACTAGACGTGTTGGAGGAGACACTAGACGTGTTGGAGGGGACACTAGACGTGTTGAACGAGACACTAGACGTGTTGGAGGAGACACTAGACGTGTTGGAGGAGACACTAGACGTGTTGGAGGAGACACTAAACGTGTTGGACGAGACACTAGACGTGTTGGAGGAGACACTAGACGTGTTGGAGGAGACACTAGACGTGTTGGAGGAGACACTAGACGTGTTGAACGAGACACTAGACGTGCTGGAGGAGACACTAGACGTGTTGGAGGAGACACTAGACGTGTTGGTGGAGACACTAGACGTGTTGGAGGAGACACTATACCTTTTAGTCGAGACATAATGTGACGACAAAAATGTCACTGACGGATAGACAGGGATGAATGTCAGCTGATTGACTAGGTTTCAATGGGAGGGATTTATCAGACTGACAGTTGTTACAGACCCAATAGTGATTGGAGTAGCTCACGTGGCAAAGAGGTAGGGACAGAGGTACCTAGAGATCCGCTGCTATATAATTTGCGGAGGTTCCTAAATAGCCAATACAACAAAGAGCAAAATAGATTTTAAAGAAAGCTTGTTTAGAAGGCTAACCCACTAAGCTTCATTGGCCAGTGAATTTGTCACTACTATAGTGAATGGTGGCCTGTCTGTGTTCAGCGAGACGAGACAGAAATCTGATCTTTACGAGTCAAACAGTTTTTGTGTACGATAAAAGGTATCCTGCAGCCTTGAATACAATACGAAAGTCTCGTGTCGAAAAGGGTTTGGTGAGTCATCGTATACATTCCAACCTCTCTGTCGAAATGGATGTAGTAAATCCACGAATAATATTCCGAAGGCTCATTCGAAAGGGAGGTGCACAATAAAACTTCTCAGGGAGCACACCCACAAGCTTTGTAAAAAAGCATATGTTCCACAGCGCAGGGCCGACGACCCCCAGAGATCAACTTAATCCCCAACTTCCGAAGGGCAACACGTGACCAGAAATCTAAATAGTTAATCAATTATAGAACAAGAGTTGTATAGATTTAATCTAAAGGACATGTTTAGATATTATAGGAAATATGGGCTATATATGAGAACCGGGTTATTAGACTCAGTCCCACCAAGTTCATGCGTATAAACTCTGAGTTTGAAAAATGTAGTTGTAGTCAGTTGAGTTTAGTGTTGAGATTGTTTCAATGATTAGACTTGTAATAAATAAGTTATCTTGTTCTTTATCATTCACATCATTTTGAGTGGTTTTTCTATGTTGATATTGTGTTGGAAGAATAACCGAAAGTAGAGAGATAAGGTGACTAGAATAGGATTGTCTAAATGAGAGTACGTAAAGAGGACTGGGAGATTGCTAGGATAGCTCTGAGTAATCCTTGTTCCTCTTTGTTCATGTGGATGTTTTTAGCTTAGTTGTATTTGTTTTTGTAGATGATGTATTATTCCTTGTTGTTGTTTTTGTTTTTGTGGTTGTTGTAATTGTTCTTGTGGTTGTTGTAATTGTTCTTGTGGTTGTTGTAATTGTTCTTGTGGTTGTTGTAATTGTTCTTGTGGTTGTTGTAATTGTTCTTGTGGCTGTTGTATTTGTTCTTTTGGTTGTTGTAATTGTTTTTGTTTTTTTTGTTGTAATTGTCCCATTGGTTGTTGTATTTGTTCTTGTGGCTGTTGTATTTGTTCTTTTGGTTGTTGTATTTGTTCTTTTGGTTGTTGTATTTGTTCTTGTAGTTGTTGTATTTGTTCTTGTGGCTGTTGTATTTGTTCTTTTGGTTGTTGTATTTGTTCTTTTGGTTGTTGTATTTGTTCTTGTGGTTGTTGTATTTGTTCTTGTAGTTGTTGTATTTGTTCTTGTGGCTGTTGTATTTGTTCTTTTGGTTGTTGTATTTGTTCTTGTGGTTGTTGTAATTGTTCTTGTGGTTGTTCTAATTGTTCTTGTGGTTGTTGTATTTGTTCTTGTGGTTGTTGTATTTTTTTTCTTGTGGTTGTTGCGTTTCTTCTTTTGGTTGTTGTAATTGTTCTTGTGGTTGCTGCATTTGTTTTGTCTTTTGTTGTATTTGTTCTTTTGGTTGTTGTATTTGTTCTTGTGGTTGTTGCGTTTCTTCTTGTGGTTGTAGTAATTGTTCTTGTGGTTGTTCTAATTGTTCTTGTGGTTGTTGTATTTGTTCTTGTGGTTGTTGTATTTGTTCTTGTGGTTGTTGCGTTTCTTCTTGTGGTTGTAGTAATTGTTCTTGTGGTTGTTCTAATTGTTCTTGTGGTTGTTGTATTTGTTCTTGTGGATGTTGTATTTGTTCTTGTATAGGAAGGTCGTGATATGAGTCATAAAGAAGCAGAGATGACTGCATGTTAATTCTCGTGTTAGAATATCAAGGTCTGTGAGATACAAGATGTGTAGTTCAGAATGTCTCGTCTAAACAAGATATATTCTCCCTCTGTGTCCAGCGAGCCAGGGGATGCGCCCATGTCAACTGCCAGGATGTGAGATGTGCAGTTTTGTGACGGGATCTCCAACATTCTGGGGTCCTGCCGGTGTCTTCAACATAACTGACAAATTAGCGTGTCTGGATAGCAAAGTTGTCTACGCCATCATTTGTGTCCGGGACGACAAGGTAGGAACCTTCCCGTCATGCTCGTTATCTATTCCACGTCACGCATTCTTTCAACTGACCTCTTTCTGGGTTGTATCTTGTCTTGGATTTGCTTCAGAAGAAAGTCACTTTTCATCGCCATCTCCGTGTGTGTGTCGGTGTGAGTGTGTCGGTGTGTGAGTGTCGGTGTGTGAGTGTGTCGGTGAGTGAGTATGTCTGTATGTCTGTGTGTGTGTGTGTGTCGGTGAGGGGGTGTGTTGGTGTATGAATGCGCGTGTGTCGGGGAGGATGTGTGTCGGTGTGTTTGTCAGTGTGTGTGTGTCGGTGAGGGGGTGTGTCGGTGTGTGTGTGTCGGTGTGTGTGTGTCAGTGTGTGAGTGTGTCGGTGTGTGTGTGTCAGTGTATGTGTGTGTCAGTGTCCGTGTGTCGGTGTGTGTGTTTACTTGTGTCTGGGTGTGTGTGTGTGTCGGTGTATGTGCGTGTGTTGGTGTGTGTGTGTCGGTGTGTGTGTCAGTGTATGTGTGTGTCAGTGTCCGTGTGTCGGTGTGTGTGTTTAAGTGTGTCTGGGTGTGTGTGTCGGTGTATGTGCGTGTGTTGGTGTGTGTGTGTGTCGGTGTGTGTGTCAGTGTATGTGTGTGTCAGTGTCCGTGTGTCGGTGTGTGTGTTTAGGTGTGTCTAGGTGTGTGTGTATCGGTGTGTGTACGTGTGTCTGGGTGTGTGTGTGTCGGTGTGTACGTGTGTCGGTGTGTATCAGTTTGTGTGTGTCGGTTTTTGAGTGTCGGCGTGTTGGTGTGTGTATGTGTGTCGGTGTGTGTGAGTGTGTCGGTGTGTGAGTGTCGGTCTGTGAGTGTGTCGGTGTGTGTGTTTGTGTGGGGGTGTGTGTGTCGATGTGTCGCCGTGTGTGTGTCGATGTGTGTGTGTGTCAGTGTATGTGTGTGTCAGTGTCCGTGTGTCGGTGCGTGTGTTTAGGTGTGTCTGGGGGTGTGTGTGTGTGTGTGTCGGTGTGTGTGCGTGTGTCGGTGTGTGTGGTAGTGTGTCTGTCGGTATGTGGGTGTATCGGTGTGTGAGCTTCGGTATGTGTGTCGGTGTGTGTGTTGGTGTGTGTATGTGTTGGTCTGTGTGTGTTGGTGTGTGTGCCGGTGTGTGAGTGTCGGTGTGTGAGTGTCGGTGTGTGTGTGTTGGTGTGTGTGTGTGTTGGTGTGTGTGTGTGTTGGTGTGTGAGTGTCAGTGTGTGTGTCGGTGTGTGTGTCGGTGTGTGTGTCGGTGTGTGTCGGTGTGTGTGTGTGTTGGTGTGTGAGTGTCAGTGTGTGTGTCGGTGTGTGTATCGGTGTGTGAGTTTCGGTGTGTGAGTGTTGGTGTGTGTGTGTGTCAGAATATGTGTTGGTGTATGTGTGTGTTTAGGTGTGTGAGTGTCGGTGTGTGTCAGTGTGTGTATAAGTCGGTGTGTGTTGGTGTGTATGTCGGTGTGTGTGTTGGTGTGTCTGTGTTTAGGTGTGGGAGTATCGGTGTGTGTGTGTCGGTGTTTGTGTGTGTGTTTGTATGTGTGTCGGTGTGTGTGTCGGTGTGTATGTGTCGGTGTGTGTGCCGGTGTGTGTTTTGGTGTGTGAGTGTCAGTGTGTGTGTGTCAGTGTTTGCGTGTGTGTCAGTGTGTGTGTCGGTGTCTGTTTCGGTGTGTGTGTGTCGGTGTCTGTGTTGGTGTGTGTTTGTGTTGGTGTGTGTGTGTGTCAGTGTGTGTGTTGGTGTGTTGGTGTCGGTGTGTGTCAGTGTGTGTGTGTGTGTCGGTGTCTCGGTGTGTGTGTATCGGAGTGTGAGTGTCGATGAGGAAGTGTTTCAGTGTGTGTGTCGGTTTGTGTCGTGTGTGTGTGTGTGTCGTTGTGTGTGTGTGTGTGTGTTTCGGTGTGTGTGTGTGTATCGGTGTGTTTACGTGTGTCTGAGTTTGTGTGCGTGTGTCGGTGTGTGTGTTGGTGTGTGTGTGTGTGTCAGTGTGTGGGTGGCAGTGCGTTTCAGTGTGTCGGTGTGTGTGTGTCGGTGTGTGAGTTTCGGTGAGGGAGAGTGTCAGTGTGTGTGTCGGTGTGTCGGTGTGTGTGTATTGGTGTGTGTGTGTCGGTGTGTGAGTGTTGATGTGTGAGTGTGTTGGTGTGTGTTCGTGTCCGTGTGTGTGTGTGTCGGTGTGTGAGTGTGCCAGTGTGTGCATGTTTCAGTGTGTTTGTGTGTGGGTGTGTCAATGTGTGTGTTTCGGTGTGTATGTGTGTCGATGTGTGAGTGGTGGTGTGTTGGTGTGTGTCGCTGTGTGTGTCGGTGTGTGTCGGTGTGTGTCGGTGTGTGTGTGTGTCGGTTTGTGTGTTGGTGTGTGTGTGTGTGTCGCTGTGTGTGTCGGAGTGTGTGTGTCGTTTTGTGTGTTTGTGTGTTTGTGTGTCGGTGTGTGTGTGTCGGTGTATGTTTGTTGGTGTGTGTGTCGGTGTGTGTGTCGGTGTGTGTGGGTGTCGGTGTCTGTGTGTTAGGGTGTGTGTATATCAGTGTGTGAGTGTCGGTGTGTATGTGTGTTTAGGTATGTGCGTGTTCGGTGTATGTGTGTCGGTGTGTGTGTCGGTGTGTGTAGGTGTGTGTGTGTATGTGTCGGTGTGTGAGTGTCGGTGTGTTTGTGTTTACGTATGTCTTCGTGTGTGTGTGTCGGTGTGTGTGTCTGTGTGTGTCTAGGTGTGTCTGGGTGTGTGTATCGGTGTGTGTGTGTGTCTAGGTGTGTCTGGGTGTGTTTGTGTGTGTCGGCGTGTGTGTCGGTGTCTGTGTGTTTCTGGGTGTGTGTGTCGTTGTGTGTGTGTGTTTAGGTGTATCTGGATGTGTTTAAGTGTGTCTGGGTGTGTGTCTAGATGTGTCTGGGTGTATGTGTGTGTATCGGTGTGTGTGTGTGTGTCTAGGTATGTCTGGGTGTGTGTCTAGGTGTGTCTTGGTGTCTGTGTGTGTACATATGTGTATGTGTGTGTGTGTGTCTGTGAGTGTCTGTGTATCCATATGTATTTGTGTGTATGTGTGCGTCTGCTTATGTCTGTGTGTGTATGTGTGTGTCTTCTTATGTCTGTGTGTGTGCATGTATATCGGTTAGTGTATGAACGTATAGGAGTGTATTTGTATGTCTGATTGTATGTGTGTGTGTGTATGTTATGTGTATGTGTATTCATGTCTGTAAGTTTGTGTATGTACGTAAGTGTATTTGTATATCTATGTGTTCATTTCACTTGATTAATCTATTTTCAAATATCTCGTTTTAATATTTGATTTTGTTATTGTTACGGATTCAGCAACACCCAGGCTCTCACCCTTCGGCCCAATGCCATGAAATGGTAAATGTACCTGTTTGCAATTGTCGTTTAGTGTGGCATAAGTTGTTTTTTTTTAAATTGGTCTCTGAGGAAGAAGAATAAAGTTATGAGATCGTTTAGCGCCGAGTACTCAAAGGGATGAAGATCAATGGTGTGTACACAACTGGCACTCAGGAGTATGTTGTGGTTGGATTCTGTCCAGGTGTTTGTTTATTGGGATGTGTTGGGTTCTGTTCAGGTGTTTGTTTATTGGGATGTGTTGGATTCTGTTCAGGTGTTTGTTTATTGGGATGTGTTGGATTCTGTTCAGGTGTTTCTTTATTGGGATGTGTTGGATTCTGTTCAGGTGTTTGTTTATTGGGATGTGTTGGGTTCTGTTCAGGTGTTTGTTTATTAGGATGTGTTGGATTCTGTTCAGGTGTTTGTTTATTGGGATGTGTTGGATTCTGTTCAGGTGTTTGTTTATTGGGATGTGTTGGATTCTGTTCAGGTGTTTGTTTATTGGGATGTGTTGGATTCTGTTCAGGTGTGTGTTTATTGGGATGTGTTGGATTCTGTTCAGGTGTTTGTTAATTGGGATGTGTTGGGTTCTGTTCAGGTGTTTGTTTATTGGGATGTGTTGGATTCTGTTCAGGTGTTTGTTTATTGGAATGTGTTGGATTCTGTTCAGGTGTTTGTTTATTGGGATGTGTTGGATTCTGTTCAGGTGTTTGTTTATTGGGATGTGTTGGATTCTGTTCAGGTGTTTGTTTATTGGGATGTGTTGGATTCTGTTCATGTTTTTGTTTATTGGGATGTGTTGGATTCTGTTCAGGTGTTTGTTTATTGGGATGTGTTGGATTCTGTTCAGGTGTTTGTTTAGTGGGATGTGTTGGATTCTGTTCAGGTGTTTGTTTAGTGGGATGTGTTGGATTCTGTTCAAGTGTTTGTTTAGTGGGATGTGTTGGATTCTGTTCAGGTGTTTGTTTATTGGGATGTGTTGGATTCTGTTCAGGTGTTTGTTTAGTGGGATGTGTTGGATTCTCAGTCGGAAAATTGTACTCTGACCCTTCCTTCTAAGTTGATTTACTCTGTCATTTGGTTTGAGTCTTGCCATGTGTCTGTAGACCTCTCTCCCTGTGTTTCCCATGACCCATCTGTTCAGCCAAGTCTCTTTGTTTGCTGATCTTTTGAGCTGTTAGTAAAATTGTTGCTCTGTGTTGCAGTTCTTGAATTGATCCCTTATTTGCTAGGCTGCCTTGTCATTGCCAGGTATGCTTGAGTGTCCATGGATCTACTACAGAACTATTTTTGACACCACCGGAAGTGATAATGTGGTCAATGACTAGAGATTTTTGGATACGGTCAGGTCTACAATGACCAGCAACTTCTAATGCTCGAAGAACTGCCATGAAACCTATGAAAATAACAGTATTGAATCTTTGAAGGAAAGCCATCAACAACTATACTCAGATGCAACAAAGCGGCTTCAACTGATTTCAACTTCCTAGCCTCCATTTTAAATTGGAAGCTATTTACATGGCAGACTGACAGCTCTCTGCGCAAAACCAAAACCGATCTTGAAACCCTAAACTCTAAACTCTAAGCCCTAAACTATAAACTCTAAACTTCAAGCCTTCAATAAATGCGCTCTTGACGCTCCCAAGAACAGTATCACGAGGGGCTGCAGAAAAGACTATCAACTCTTCTGGACCCAAAAACTGCAAGGCAAAAAATCAAAATAAAAAAGGCAGAGAAATCATGAAGAGGCACCAACAGACGAAAATACGATTTTGTACAACAAAGCAAAGGCAGCCTTCATGAAAGAGAAGAAGAAGAGTATGAGAGATAGTAAGCTGCAACAAACTGGCCAGCTCTTTAGACCTGGGGAAAAAATGCAAGACTGGAACCAAAACCGTGGACATGCGATGGGTAGGCCAGGTGACGGGAAAGTTTACAGGTCAGGTGTCGGGCAAGGCAGCAGGCCAGGTGACGGACAAGGCGTCAGACCAGGTGACGGGCAAGGCGGCAAGCCAGGTGACGGCCAAGACTGCAGCAGACCTAACGGCCAGGTTTGGAGAGAACCAAAACCGTGCTACATGCGTGTTACATAGCGACCAAGATGGCGATGCCTTTGTATACGCTGCAAAGATAGGTTGCAAATAATAATTTTTGGTTTGTACTGTGCTGTAAATTGAAATTGATTCGTCCTATACATAGATAATCTAAGACTAGTGCCGCTGATGTGTATGATGGCTGGCCAGCGTGTTACTCCAGTTGTATGGTGGCTGACCACGTGTTACTCCAGTTGTATGGTGGCTGACCACGTGTTACTCCAGTTGTATGGTGGCTGACCACGTGTTACTCTAGTTGTATGGTGGCTGACCACGTGTTACTCCAGTTGTATGGTGGCTGACCCCGTGTTACTCCAGTTGTATGGTGGCTGACCACGTGTTACTCCAGTTGCATGGTGGCTGACCACGTGTTACTCCAGTTGTATGGCGGCTGACCACGTGTTACTCTAGTTGTATGGTGGCCGACCACGTATTACTCCAGTTGTATGGTGGCTGACCACGTGTCACTCTAGTTGTATGGTGGCTGGCCACGTGTTACTCCAGTTGTATGGTGGCTGACCACGTGTTACTCTAGTTGTTGCAAATTTCGTCATTTAAAGGCGAGCCAGATTAATACGTTTTCGAAGGTCATAGCGGATAGTGTCGATAGCTATAAAAATGTAATATATCCATTGTGTAACAAAGGAACAGGTTCGATTCTTGGACTATCTCTGATATATTGGCGATTATGCGATGAAACCTACTGAAAGTACACGTGGACGAGTGACATTGTTGTGTTGTTACCCACTGTCGATGTAACATATATTTCTAAGGTCCTCACTGCCTTGTGGGGGACCTGTTGATGGGGAAGGCTTCGGAAGTAAACCCAGAGGAAAAACTCGAAGCTAGAGTTCCTAAGACAGTCAACTGACAACTCCTGCGACGTTGCTGTTTCTAGGCAGGATCGACTAATGTCGTTCCCCAGGATTGACTAGGTTCGTGGATACAGGGGACCTGCTACTTGTGCAACCGTTAGCTCTCCTTAAAAATTGTCCGCAGGCTTCCACCTTGGAGAGGCTGTCGAGTCTTACCCTTCAACACTGACACATCACGTGCCACAAATAATATCTACCTAGGCTGTTGGAACGTCCCTACTATGTTGACTGGTCTGTCTGATGACCTCCAGACAATAAATAATGTAAGAAAAACAATCATTATCAACGACGACCTAAACAGGCTGAATGTGGACGTTGTGGAGTTTCCAGAAACTCGTTTAGCGACATCAGGATCAATAAGTGAGAAGGACTAGATACTCTACCGGCAAGGGAAAGACATCAGGATCAATAAGTGAGAAGGACTAGATACTCTACCGGCAAGGGAAAGACATCAGGATCAATAAGTGAGAAGGACTAGATACTCTACCGGCAAGGGAAAGACATCAGGATCAATAAGTGAGAAGGACTAGATACTCTACCGGCAAAGGAAAGACATCAGGATCAATAAGTGAGAAGGACTAGATACTCTACCGGCAAGGGAAAGACATCAGGATCAATAAGTGAGAAGGACTAGATACTCTACCGGCAAAGGAAAGACATCAGGATCAATAAGTGAGAAGGACTAGATACTCTACCGGCAAGGGAAAGACATCAGGATCAATAAGTGAGAAGGACTAGATTCTCTACCGGCAAAGGAAAGACATCAGGATCAATAACTGAGAAGGACTAGATACTCTACCGGCAAGGGAAAGACATCAGGATCAATAAGTGAGAAGGACTAGAAACTCTACCGGCAAAGGAAAGACATCAGGATCAATAAGTGAGAAGGACTAGATACTCTACCGGCAAAGGAAAGACATCAGGATCAATAAGTGAGAAGGACTAGATACTCTACTGGCAAGGGAAAGACATCAGGATCAATAAGTGAGAAGGCCTAGATATTTTACTAGCAAGGGAAAGACATCAGGATCAATAAGTGAGAAGGCCTAGATATTTTACTAGCAAGGGAAAGACATCAGGATCAATAAGTGAGAAGGCCTAGATATTTTACTAGCAAGGGAAAGACATCAGGATCAATAAGTGAGAAGGCCTAGATATTTTACTAGCAAGGGAAAGACATCAGCATCAATAAGTGAGAAGGCCTAGATATTTTACTAGCAAGGGAAAGACATCAGGATCAATAAGTGAGAAGGCCTAGATATTTTACTAGCAAGGGAAAAACATCAGGATCAATAAGTGAGAAGGCCTAGATATTTTACTAGCAAGGGAAAGACATCAGCATCAATAAGTGAGAAGGCCTAGATATTTTACTAGCAAGGGAAAGACATCAGGATCAATAAGTGAGAAGGCCTAGATATTTTACTAGCAAGGGAAAGACATCAGGATCAATAAGTGAGAAGGCCTAGATATTTTACTAGCAAGGGAAAGACATCAGGATCAATAAGTGAGAAGGCCTAGATATTTTACTAGCAAGGGAAAGACATCAGGATCAATAAGTGAGAAGGCCTAGATATTTTACTAGCAAGGGAAAGACATCAGCATCAATAAGTGAGAAGGCCTAGATATTTTACTAGCAAGGGAAAGACATCAGGATCAATAAGTGAGAAGGCCTAGATATTTTACTAGCAAGGGAAAAACATCAGCATCAATAAGTGAGAAGGCCTAGATATTTTACTAGCAAGGGAAAGACATCAGGATCAATAAGTGAGAAGGCCTAGATATTTTACTAGCAAGGGAAAGACATCAGCATCAATAAGTGAGAAGGCCTAGATATTTTACTAGCAAGGGAAAGACATCAGGATCAATAAGTGAGAAGGCCTAGATATTTTACTAGCAAGGGAAAGACATCAGGATCAATAAGTGAGAAGGCCTAGATATTTTACTAGCAAGGGAAAGACATCAGGATCAATAAGTGAGAAGGCCTAGATATTTTACTGACAAAGGAAAAGACCCCAATGAAGAAAGAGAATATGGAGTTGGCTTTGCAGGGAAAAAGTCCCTACCACGAATGGTTGAACGAGGCGAACATGCTTGAGAGCGCCTGCCGACACGCCGTCTCCATACTACTGTCGGTCCACTCTCCCTTGCCAGTGCGTGTGCTCCTACCTTGTGTAGCACAGCTGAAGCCAAAGTGCTTTTTATGAGAATCTATCACAAGTTATTAGAAACATACCGAGACAGGAACAACTTGCTCTACTCGGCCACAACAATGTTAGACTGGGTGCTGTCACTGGTAGAATGGGTGCTGTCACTGGTAGAGTGGGTGCTGTTAGAGTTGGTATTGTCACTGCTAGAGTGGGTGTTGTCACTGCTAGAGTGGGTGCTGTTAGAGTTGGTGTTGTCACTGCTAGAGTGGGTGTTGTCATTGCTAGAGTGGGGGCTGTCCCTGCTAGAGGGTGTGCTGTTACTGCCCTAGGGGGTGCTGTCCCTGCTAGAGTGGGTGTTGTCACTGCTAGAGTGGGGACTGTCACTGCTAGAGTGGGCGCTGTCACTGCTAGAGTGAGGGCTGTCACTGCTAGAGTGGGCGCTGTCACTGCTAGAGTGAGGGCTGTCACGGCTAGAGTGGGCGCTGTCACTGCTAGAGTGGGTGTTGTCACTGCTAGAGTGGGGACTGTCACTGCTAGAGTGGGCGCTGTCACTGCTAGAGTGAGGGCTGTCACTGCTAGAGTGGGCGCTGTCACTGCTAGAGTGAGGGCTGTCACGGCTAGAGTGGGCGCTGTCACTGCTAGAGTGAGGGCTGTCACTGCTAGAGTGAGGGCTGTCACTGCTAGAGTGGGCGCTGTCACTGCTAGAGTGGGTGCTGTCACTGCTAGAGTGAGGGCTGTCACTGCTAGAGTGGGCGCTGTCACTGCTAGAGTGAGGGCTGTCACTGCTAGAGTGGGCGCTGTCACTGCTAGAGTGAGGGCTGTCACGGCTAGAGTGGCTGGAAGGACTGACTGGACTGGCTGGAAGAACTGGGTGGAAGAACTGGGTGGAAGAACTGGGTGGAAGGACTGGGTGGAAGGACTGGGTGGAAGGACTGGGTGGAAGGACTGGGTGGAAGGACTGGGTGGAAGAACTGGGTGGAAGGACTGGGTGGAAGGACTGGGTGGAAGGACTGGGTAGAAGGACTGGGTGGAAGGACTGGAAGGACTGGGTGGACTGGCTGGAAGAACTGGGTGGAAGAACTGGGTGGAAGAACTGGAAGGACTGACTGGAAGGACTGACTGGACTGGCTGGAAGAACTGGGTGGAAGAACTGGGTGGAAGGACTGGGTGGAAGAACTGGAAGGACTGACTGGACTGGCTGGAAGAACTGGGTGGAAGAACTGGGTGGAAGAACTGGGTGGAAGGACTGGGTGGAAGGACTGGGTGGAAGGACTGGGTGGAAGAACTGGAAGGACTGGGTGGACTGGCTGGAAGAACTGGGGGGAAGAACTGGGTGGAAGAACTGGGTGGAAGGACTGGGTGGAAGAACTGGAAGGACTGACTGGAAGGACTGACTGGACTGGCTGGAAGAACTGGGTGGAAGAACTGGGTGGAAGAACTGGGTGGAAGGACTGGAAGGACTGACTGGAAGGAATGACTGGACTGGCTGGAAGAACTGGGTGGAAGAACTGGGTGGAAGAACTGGGTGGAAGAACTGGGTGGAAGAACTGGGTGGAAGAACTGGGTGGAAGGACTGGGTGGAAGAACTGGGTGGAAGGACTGGAAGGACTGACTGGAAGGAATGACTGGACTGGCTGGAAGAACTGGGTGGAAGAACTGGGTGGAAGAACTGGGTGGAAGAACTGGGTGGAAGAACTGGGTGGAAGAACTGGGTGGAAGAACTGGGTGGAAGGACTGGGTGGAAGGACTTGGTGGAAGGACTGGGTGGAAGAACTGGGTGGAAGAACTGGGTGGAAGGACTGGGTGGAAGAACTGGGTGGAAGGACTGGGTGGAAGGACTTGGTGGAAGGACTGGGTGGAAGAACTGGGTGGAAGGACTGGGTGGAAGGACTGGGTGGAAGGACTGGCTGGAAGGACTGGCTATGTGAAACAAGTAAAAGTACTCATGACTCGTGATGAATGAGCAACAGTCTCTCAGAGCGCAAGCCTGGGGGCTAAATATAGAGACTCTGGGATGCACAAACTGCAGGATCCCCCTCTCGGCCTCACTGGTGTAATCCAAAGGAATGAAAAGTATGATAAGTTGGCACCAGCTCAGCTGCAGGAGATGCCGGAATGAGTTTGCAATTTTGAAACCATCCTCCTTAGATGCTACCACTCTGAATTTTCTGTCTGGGTTTACTCCCGTATCACTACTCTCTCCAAAGGGTTCGACATTATACATTCCGCATAGGTGTTATATAGATAAGGTGATAGGACACATCCCTGTCTTACTCCCTTTTGTACTGCGAACTAATCTGATGGTTGCCCAGATACTTGGACTGCGGCTTGTTGATCTCTGTATAATGTTTCAATGAGATGTACATGTGCACAGGAAACCCCATTTCCTTCATGATGTTCCATAGCTTTTGATGTTTTACCGTGTCGAAGGCCTTGGTATAATCAATGAAACACGTGTACAGGTCTACATTGAACTCTCTACATTTTTCGTACATATTCCTCGTATTGAATATGTGGTCCCTCTGTCTTTTCTAAAACCTGCTTAAACCATTAATTTCAGATTCAAATCTTCTTTCTGTCCTTCTTAATAGGACACTCAATAGTATATTGCTATTATGGCTGATCAGCGCGATAGCTCGGTAGTTTGTGCACATCGTCAGGTTGCATTTTTTTGGAGGGGAATATAAATTGGTTTCTTCCATGCTTCAGGCCACTCTGCGCTGTGCCATGTCTATTTACACAGCTTGTGATAGACTCGAGCACTTGCCTACCCTCTGCTTGGATATCATCGCATCCTGGGGACTTTCCCTTTTTCAGGCTTTTGATTGGCGAGCGTACTTTTTCCAAATTTGGTTCAGGTTCTTTCTCATCTTTTGGTAGGATTGTAACCGGGCACATTTTCAGATAAATCCACAGAAGACATACAGACACACACACAGGCATATACATACATACATACATGCAGAAACACACATATACACATACAGACGCATGGAGACACACACAGACACACACACAGACACACACAGACACACAGACATAGACATACACACACACAGACACACACACAGACACACAAAGACACACACACAGACACACAAACACACACAGATATACATATACACAGACACACACAGACACACACACACAGACACACACAGATACACACATACACACACATAAACACACATAGACACACACAGAAACACACACAGACACACACAGACAGACACAGAAACACACACATATACACACAAACACACACACAGACACACACAGATACACACAGACATACATACAGACACACACACACACACCTAGACACACATACATACATACACAGACACACACAGACACACACACACAGACATCTTGAAAGCCCAAATTCAAAAGTGCGGAGCACTCAGTCCAGAACCCATAACACGGAGCCAGGACACTTAGCCAGGACACAGAGCCAAGTCACGGAGCCAGGACACGAAGTCAGGACACGGAGCCAGGACACGGAGTCAGGACTTGGAATCAGCACTGGTCAAAACAAATCTTGGAGGTTCCAGAGTAAAAGTGACCAGTCAACAACAGTACACAACATCCACGTTCTGCGAGAGCTCAAGAGACAGTACCCTAGCAACTCTTGGACACACGTTCTACAGGAGCTCAAGAGACAATACCATAGCAACTCTTGGACACACGTTCTACGGGAGCTCAAGAGACAGTACCCTAGAGCCTCTTGGACACACGTTCTACGGGAGCTCAAGAGACAATACCCTAGCAAACTCTTCGACATACGTTCTATAGGTGATCAGGAGACAGTACCCTAGCAACTCTTGGACACACGTTCTACAGGAGCTCAAGAGACAGTACCCTAGCAACTCTTGAACACACGTTCTACAGGAGCTCAAGAGACAGTACCCTAGCTTTCCTTGGACACACGTTCTACAGGAGCTAAAGAGACTACCCTAGCAACTCCTGGACACCCGTTCTACAGGAGCTAAAGAGACTACCCTAGCAACTCCTGGACACCCGTTCTACAGGAGCTCAAGAGACAGTATCCTAGCAACTCTTGGACATACGTTCTACAGGAGCTCAAGAGACAGTACCCTAGCAACTCCTAGACACACGTTCTACAGGAGCTCAAGTGACAGTAGCCTAGCAAGTCTTGGACACACGTTCTACAGGAGCTCAAGAGACAGTACCCTAGCAACTCTTGGACACACGTTCTACAGGAGCTCAAGAGACAGTACCCTAGCAGCTCCTGGACACACGTTCTACAGGAGCTCAAGAGACAGTACCCTAGCAACTCTTGGACACACGTTCTACAGGAGCTCAAGAGACAGTACCCTAGCAACTCTTGGACACACGTTCTACGGGAGCTCAAGAGACATTACCCTAGCATCTCTTGGACACACGTTCTACAGCAACTCAAGAGACAGTACCCTATCAACTCTTGGACACACGTTCTACAGGAGCTCAAGAGACAGTACCCTAGCAACTCTTGGACACACGTTCTACAGGAGCTCAAGAGACAGTACCCTAGCAACTCTTGGACACACGTTCTACGGGAGCTCAAGAGACATTACCCTAGCATCTCTTGGACACACGTTCTACAGCAACTCAAGAGACAGTACCCTATCAACTCTTGGACACACGTTCTACAGGAGCTCAAGAGACAGTACCCTAGCAACTCTAGGACACACGTGTACACAGATGGATCTGCCTCGGCCAGCGATAAAAGGGGAGGCAGTGGAATCTACATCGAACACTCCAATGGCGACACAGACAATCACTCCCTACCAGCAGGAGAGACATGTACCAATTTCAAAGCTGAAGAAAGAGCTGTTCATACAGAAACTCAGATTCTTATCAGCCAAAACCTAACTTAAAGGAAAACGGTCATTCCAACAGAATTCAGGAGCGTACTCCAAGCCATCTCAAGCCCCAAACAAGATAGACTCCAGGAGCGTACTCCAAGCCATTTCAAGCCCCAAACAAGATAGACTCCAGGAACGTACTCCAAGCCATCTCAAGTCCCAAACAAGATAGACTCTCACATGAAATAAAATACAACATAGGATTGCTGTCTAAACAAAACTGATTTAGTCCTACAATAGATTCCGACCCACTGTGTGATCACTGGAAACGAGAAAGCAGATGAGCTAGCAAAGGCTGGAAGGTGGCGGCACGCAGACCACCCATCAAAAGAGCTATAAATAAGCAAACACTCATCAAGCGATTCATGAGGACAGAATGGAGAGACCAGCACAAAGTCACCAAGCCAGAAAATGACATCATAGACAAACTTGGCAAAGATGGGCAGACAAAGATCTCCAGACTCAAAACGGGACATTGTAGAATCAAGGCCCACCTCCACAGAATCGGTCTCAGAGACACCACCACGTGGGATTGCGGAGCACCCAAGCAAACACCAGAACATGTTCTACAAGATTGCCCTACCTATGCAGACCAGAGTGAGACAGTCTGGTCCGCGAGAAAGACCATGCTCGAAAAGCTGAAACGTCCTGTCACCTCTGCGAACCTCACCTGACGAAGCATAATGTTACATGTTCACTGTCACCAAATAATAGTGTTACAGGTTCACTGTCACCACCTTATAGTGTTACAGGTTCACTGTCACCACCTAATAGTGTTACAGGTTCACTATCACCAGCTAATATTTGTTCTAGTATTTTTTTAAAATGTAATTCAGGGCTAATGTATGAGACCGAAACCGGAACTCTGTTGAATAAGGACATCTCAAGACTCGAGTCCTTTCATATGCTCAACCAGCGGCGCCTTCTTGGAATCCGTTGGTACCATCTGGTACGTAATGTCGATGTCTCTACTATGACTAACCTCCAAACTGTATCAAAAATATCGCCACCTTTCCCTGTTTGGACATGTTGTCCGACTGGATCAGGAAGTTCCAGCTCACCAGACCCTTCTCAAGACAGTTAAAAGTGCTAAGGGTATCCAACCAGCTGACTGGAAGCGCAGGCGAGGCCGTCCCCGAAACACGCGGCCCCCCCCCCCCTCCCTGCTATAGACGAGGTCTGGCAGAGCACCCTTTCGACTAGTCATGGTGGCGTTCGACCGACGCCTAGGCGAACTTTTTAATTATTGTTTAATTAACCCCAGATCCTGACTGTCGGAATGACTTTGAAACCACCCGCCTTAGGTGCTACCACTCCGAATTTTCTGTCTGGGTTTACTCCCGTAGCCCTACCCTCTCCCGAGGTTTTCACAAGGCGGTGGAGTCGTTGCCCGCAGATGCTAGTTACTCGAGACATCCGATGATACACTCATCGGCACATGACTATTCAGCACTCGCTGGCACTTTTGGGTTTAAAATCAGAGTTCTCCCTCTCCTAGGCGAACTGCCTGAACAGGCTAACGAGCTTGGCCCACCCGTGTTTAGAGTCAGAGCTTACCTTTTCTTAGATTGGCTGCCAATCAAGGGAAATGATCCCAATTTGCCCACCCCGTTATACCGCCGAGTGCTCGGTCGCGCACCACAGCAGGCTCTGTAAGAAACTGTAAAACTCTAAAACTGTAAAACTAGAGCTATTATATCTCTCTGGTATAACTACTCACTTGAGCCGACGTTTCTTGCGCTCTTCTTGCTATCGGTAGCCTTCTCTTTTCTGTGGCCTATCTAGAATACTCTGATTCCCGAATTTAAATATCATATTCTCCCCTCTTCGGTCAATGACTTCTCTTTTTCTTCAGTTGTCACGCCTCAACTTTCCTTGTTTTATTGTGCCGCTATAGAAAGTAAACCTTGTCTTGAACTTTATATGTGACCTAAAAGGTCGTGGGATTTCCCAGTACGACCGTGAGAAAATCCTATTTGGCTGGGTACACTTTTAATACTAGCATTGTTTACGAATTTGGAACAATGACTGTTCTATGAACTCCGTCTCTCGGACAGGGTTCTAAAGTTATGCGTGGTTATCAGGACTTCCTTGACTCTGACTCGTTGGACCCTTGTAACTTTGTTAAAATAGCATCAGTTGATCTAAGATGAAGAAGAACTTCATAGCTGAACCAAACCACCTGGCAAGCATCAAACAGCTCATCAGATGATCTGTCTGGATATTCTGTATAAACGACATATCCTGCTTTAATGGGGACTTTCAATGCAGATCCATCAGATCATACAAGTATCCATTGGTGAGAATAGGCCTCAATAGTTCTTTGAGCTGCTCGAATGAGAGTACATTGATATGAACTTTTGGTTGTATCATAGAGTAATTTTGTCTGTATTTCTGGTGTTTTAAGGAAGACTGGGAAAGGTACGACTTTTACTATGCTCTGTAACTCTTATCCTCTTTCTGGTAGATGGTATATGTCTTTGATTTCACTAACATGATGAAGTACAGACTTTTGCTTAATTCTGATTTCTGGCTGCCAGTTTTCCACAAGGAGTCTGTTCGGGTGTCCAGTTTCATTCTGCTACTTCGCTCATAAACTGCTTCATCCCTCCGCATCTCAAAGGGTTCCACTTGTGTGTGGATCTCGCAAGCTGCAGTTGGTGTTGTCCTCATTGCTCCACTAATGTAGCGTAGAGCACTATTTTGCACCCTGTCCATGGATTCTAAGTTAGATTTTAAACAAGCTGTATGAGCGCACTATTATATTCTATTGCTGAGCGTACATAACCAAGATATAAGCCTCTCAAAATAGCCTTGTCTGATACCCATGATGTACTAGTAAACATCTTTAAGAGCGGTAGACGTATGAAGGCTCTATTTTTCACATTCTGGGTGTGATGCTTGAGGCTGAGTTGACGGTCATGCGTGACTCCAAGACATCAGGACATGTGGTATGTTTGAAGCTGAGTTGTCCGTCAGGCGTAACTTCAAGACATCAGGACATGTGGTATGTTTGAAGCTGAGTTGATGGGCATGCGTGACTCAAGACATCAGGACATGTGGTATGTTTGAAGCTGAGTTGTCGGTCAGGCGTGACTCCAAGACATCAGGACATGTGGTATGTTTTAGGCTGAGTTGTTGGTCAGGCGTGACTCCAAGACATCAGGACATGTGGTATGTTTGAAGCTGAGTTGTCGGTCAGGTGTGACTCTAAGACATCGGGACCTGTGGTATGTTTTAGGCTGAGTCGTCGGCCAGGCGTGACTCCAGGACATCAGGAAATGTCGTATGTTTGAGGCTGAGCTGATGACCATGCGTGACTCCAATACATCAGGACATGTGGTATGTTTGAAGCTGAGTTGTCGGTCAGGCGTGACTCCAAGACATCAGGACATGTGGTATGTCTTAGGCTGAGTTGTCTGTCAAGAGTGACTAAATGATATGCAGGACGTACAACTGTAATAAATCGATGCTCCTCCAATCTCAAAAGTATATTTTGTATGTCAACCTCGTGGCTTTTTATTGAAGGTAGATTACACTGACTTTTCACAGTTGATTTTTAGTTTCCATGTTTGCCAGTAGTCATGCAGTCTCCTCAGGTCTCCATGTTTGGCAGTAGTCATGCAGTAGTCTCCTCAGGTCTCCATGTTTGCCAGTAGTCATGCAGTCCCCTCAGGTCTCCATGTTTGGCAGTAGTCATGCAGTAGTCTCCTCAGGTCTCCATGTTTGGCAGTAGTCATGCAGTCTCCTCAGGTCTCCATGTTTGGCAGTAGTCATGCAGTAGTCTCCTCAGGTCTCCATGTTTGGCAGTAGTCATGCAGTCTCCTCAGGTCTCCATGTTTGGCAGTAGTCATGCAGTCCCCTCAGGTCTCCATGTTTGG